>JASANA010001202.1:0-66435 GCA_030248095.1 Ptycholaimellus sp. GST1_10
CCCCACTCCAGACTGCAACTGGGGCCCAGACAAAAGAGAGCCAGCTGAGAGTAGGAATGGACCGGAAGCCACTGGCACATCGAGGCAATCGGCAAGATCAGCCTTCAGAGGCGCCAGTGACGCAACTGAGCGGCCCGCGGATGTGGCATCTCTTGCAGTCCACCGTCATGGCGTACAGCTTGCCGCGCTCATCCAGATGCCATTGCTCCACGCGGACCAGCTTCCACCGCTGGCAAGGCAGGGCGTCCTTGAGCAGGGCTGCTGAGGCGACTGGAGAAGACTGGGAGGCAGATGAGCGGTTGGAGGTTGCAGCTGAGAGGTGTCGGCTGCGTAGGTAGCAAAAGTACTCCATCTGTCAGTACTGGATGAGGTCCTGAAGCGGCAGTCCTCTGTTGGCAAAGCCGGCGTTTGAGATGCGCTGGGTCTCCAGGTCCTTGCCGGGCTCCTGGAAGGCCGCGGAGTTGAGGATGCTGATGAGCACCAGGGGCCTGAAGTCGTCCAGGGACTCCGTGAGGGTGCACAGCGGACGGCAGTTGACCGCGCACTCAATGCATAGGAGAATGGTCACAAAGGTGTCCTCGGAGACGATGCGATGCCACAGCTCGGGGCCCAGGCTCTCCTTCAGCAGTTTCACCTGCACCTCGGATGCTCCATTGAACCAGGGTGCCTGAATGGGCGTGAGCTGGAAGCGGATGTCGTAGGAGGCGGCCAGGCCGGAGAGGTCGACGAGCCGGCTGGAGGCGAACTTGAGGTAGGGCTGGAGGTCTTTGGCGGCTCTGGTGAAGGCTGGGGCGTGGTCGAGCCAGATGGTGAGGCGAGTGAGTCCGCGGCGGCACCAGAAGTGTTCCAAGGCGTTGCAGACGGCCATGGCGCTGTAGTTCTCCAGCATCTCGTAGTGCATGGCCCGGATGACTGCACAGCTAATCACCAACACCCACCGCTTATGCAACACTCCACCCACCTTCACCTTGAAGGGGCCCGCTTGGTCCATGAGGATGGATGAGAAGGGGCCGGAGGCGATGTCGAGGCGCTCCGGGGGAAGGAGGCCGGCGGTAGGACGCGTGGGGGGCTTGGCCTTGTAGAGGCGGCAGAGCTGGCAGTCCATCAGGGCGGCGGCAGTCTCCCGGTGCCCCAAGGCCACCCAGTAGACCCGGCGGAATAGCCCCAATGAAGCCGTCGCAGTTGTGTGTGCATGGCGGAGGTGATAGTGGAGAAGGAGGAGGCGAGGCAGGACAGAGCCGCGCAGGGAGAGGATGAGGCGGAGCTGGCCTTGACATTGATGTGGCCAAAGCGCGAGACCATGCGGATGTCCCGGTGCCATCCAGACTTGCCCTCATCTGTTTGGCAAGATTCTGTGCTAGCTTGAAGGCTGGGACTCGGAGGCTAGTAGAGGCAGGCGAGGGGTTGGGTGTTTGGAGGTAGGCCCGGAGATCCCCAAGAGCACTCCTGCTGGTGTTCCCATGCCAGGTGGAGGAGGGCGGCCTGTCACTCGGCCCATCGTGATGTGTCCAGAGGTGTCTGCTTGCCCCGACAGCGGTCAATGAAACGCAACACCAGAGCCCCCACGCCCAGGGCCTTGTGGAGGTTGGAGAAGAGCTTGAGGTTGATGAGGCCTGTGAGGCCAGAGGGGAAGTCCGAGGAAGCAGAGCCGGGAGCCACTGGGATCCAGCGTAGACACCTGGCAGGGTGAGGCTAGGGGGGACTCTTGTGTCTCCTGCCAGCGGGTGAATCCATGACGACCCAGGGAGACTGGCCATCCCAGTGGCCAACTCCGCCGTTGTCGGTGGCTCCAGGGACAAGGAGCTCAGCGCAGGCCCACTGGCCCGGGAAGACTGCGGAAGGCCATGGCTGGTCCCGGGAGGGGATGCTGAGCCGCCGGTTGCCTGTTACCCTTCCTCCTCGATGGCTGCGGGGTCTGGGGGCTGCCCATCCAGCATAGACTCTCCGCCCAAGGAAGCCTGCAGAAGGCTGTGGATGACCTCAAAGAGGAGGAGACTGGATGAGGGGCCGCTGCAGAGGGTCGTGAGACTGAGTCACTGAAGGGCCTTGTAGAGCTGGGAAGGGGAGATGTGAGGGATCCCTTCGTCTCAAACAACCCGCGGTTGATCCCCAACCCAGCAGCCGCATCGATGCTCAGCGCACACGCTGCCACCCCTGGCGAGGCAGGACAGGAGACAGAGGCCCCATGCGTAGACTCTCCGCCTGAGGAAGCCTGTGGAAGGCTGCGGATGACCTCAGAGGAGGAGGCAGTGGAGGTCTGTGCGCCCGCTCCTGCCGTCACCGCCGATGCCCATGCGGGCCACTCTGTGGCCGGCTGGATGAAGAGAAAGAGGCACCGCTGTGTAAGAGGTTGAGCGGTCCCAGCTCCTCCATCCCACGCAGCTTTGTTGCCCAGTCTGCCGGAATTCTGCAGACTTGATGTAGCGGAAATCCTTGGTTGGATTGATTGCCAGTGTCTCCTCCACCCACCTGTTCTCATAGGCTCTGGGTGCTTGCCCGAGCGTAGCCAGCTGAGCACCGCCATGTTGTTGATGAAGTGGGTGATGGATGCAAAAGGCCCGAGCTTGCAAGAGACGAACTTGGCCGCCCGCACTGTGTACTCCGCCGCCCACAGCTCGCTCCTGGGCACGGAGATGATGAGGCCGCACTTGTTGGGGTATGAGGCGGGCCCAAGAGAGGAGCAGAGTGCAGTGGGGTGTAGGCTGTGAGGGCTGTGCCGCATAGAGGGCATAGCCATAGGCTGTGTCTGAGGCGTCGGAGGTGACGATGAGATGGACGGGGCCGGAGCCGCGGTAGGTGAAGAGGGGGAAGCGCATGCTTGATGCCTGCTCCAGACCTGGTCGCAGCTGTTCCCAGCGCGTCTGGAGCTCCTCTGGCACCAGGTTGTCCCACTCCTGGCACTTCTTGTGCACCGCATGCATCAGCAGGCACCCCTCCAACGTGAGGGGGGTGAAGAACCCGAGAGGATTGTAGAGCTTGGCAACGGCGCTGGCAAGGAGCCGAATGGTGAGCTGCTTGCCCTCGAGGAAGCTGAAGTCCACCGGCTTGAGGCCAACCATGTCTGTGGTCAGGTCCCAGACCAGGCCAAGGTTGGTGAATGCGGAGTCCCCCGTGTAGGCGTCTGAGGGTAGACTGGCCTGGACGGAAGGAGTGTTGCTGCCGAAGGATCGCAGGTTGAACTGGGCGGAGGCGCAGAGAGCCCTGAGGCCGGCGGCGATGCGTCCGCCGTCCTCCGAGGACCCGAAGCCGAAGATGATGTTGTCGGCATAGGTGTGGCTGGGCACCAAGTCCACCTCATCCGCCGTGAGCCCGTAGAGCTGGCCGGAGGCGACTGCGTCCTTGCAGAGAAGCCAAATGCAGACCTGGAGCAGCCACGGACTGGCGGAGCAGCCCATGATGATGGGGCAGTAGCGCCACAGCTGCCAGTTGGACGGTGACAGTGGCTGGCTGGAGTCTTGTGGCAGGATGATGCGGGAGGGCAGACTGGTGCTCTGGCCACACCCGGAGACTGTAGAAGGCCCCCCGCAGATTGCCTGCAAGAGCAAAAGGTGAGGCTCTGAGAAAGAGCTGCACCTGGAGAAGCTCCGTGAGCAGGCTGGGGCCGGGGTTGATGAAGTCATTGAGGCAGCGTGGAGGCACGCCGCAGGAACTGGAGGCATCCACCATGGGGCGGACCTTGGGCCCTGGTGCCGGGAAGTGCGGTAGGTGGTGGATGAGGTCGCCGGGGGGGGGCCTTGGAGACGGGCACAATCACGCCCTCCTCCACCTGGCTGGCGAACTCCCGGTAGTAGGCCTCCCGCTCCGCGCCCTCCAGCCGCCTGTCCATGGACCGCGCCCGGGACATGGCCTGGGCAAAGTTTGAGGCCAGCAAGGCGCGTTGGTTTGAAAGGAAGGGGGAATGGAGATGATCGGGGCCCATTGGTCTTTCTGTATCGCCGCTTTTTCTAGAGGGCCGCAATGGCACCGAGGACGGTCTGGCTGGTGGAGGCGTGAAAGAAGGCTGTGTCCGTCATGCTCGCCTGGCCCACCTGAAGGCAGCCCCGAAGGACTGTGCCAAAAGAGGTGTGGTAGGCGCTGAGCAAAAGACTGAGAGGCGTCGAGGGGCAGGCAGAGCCAATGATGGCCTTGTAGACGTTGAGCCTGAGGATGAAGTCCACCGTGGCCGACTCCACCCTGGCCGGAGGCAAGTTGGCCAACCCGTATTCCGTGGGCCCGATGCGCTGGAGCAGGCCGGAGGGAAGGCTGAAGCCGCCAATGGAGAGGTCCGGGCAGAGGACTGCCGCCTGGTAGGCCTTGAAGGAGAGGCGGCGCCCGTTGTGGCCCACTGCCACCAGGTAGACAGGACAGGTGACAAGGGTCTTCGTGTGGCCAGTGCCGCCATATGAGACTGTCACCGTCTCAGGAGGCAGGGCTCGCAGGCCCAGCTCCCACACCACGCTCTCCCGCACCCAGCTGAAAGTAGCTCCTGAATCAAGGAGGACAAAAGCCTGGACTGCGGAGTGGCGGAGGTCGCTGGTGATGGAGGCCTTGAAGGTGGCCAGGAAGGATGTCGGTGTCCCTGCCCGCCCCGTCGTGTTCAGGCTCGCATGGTTGGTGGAGGAGAAGGAGCTGAGGGCTGTGTTGGGCTGCTCCCCGTGGAGGGCCGTGGAGGGCGCTGCTGGCGCTGCTGGCAGCCGCTCCACCCAACATCCTCCCGTACTTCGACTCACACCCTCGGGCTCCTCCCTGGTGTTTGCCTAAGCAAAGAATAGCAGAGGTTGCGGCTGGATGCATTAGCCTTGCGCTTGGAGGGGGTCTTGAAGGCGCCCCACTTGATGGCTGAGTGTGTGGCGCCGCAGAAGGGACAGCGGCGGTCAGGCTGCTTGTCTGGCCCGCCCTGGCCTCCTCCTCCCTGCTCCCCACCATCCGGCTGGCTGAGGGGGCTGGTGCGGACGCTGCCTCCTCTCTGGCCATCTCTTCCGCCCTCCACCATGGAAACTAGACGGAGGCTTTCGTGACCCTCCCCCGTGTGGGGCAGGGTGGCTGGAATGGAAGAAGGAGGTCTCATGAGCAGAGCCGTTGGCCTGGGCGCTGGAGCGGAGAAGCTTGAGCTCTGCCGAGAGCAGCTCCTCCAAGGCCTTGTGGCCAGGCACTGCTGTCAGCCCCTGCTCAGAAGTTATTGCTTCTTGATGTTACAAGCCAGGTTGGGCGGGAGCTTCTGTAGGAGAGTGTAGGTGTGGGTGTTGAGGGCATTGTCCAGCACCCCCAGCGTATGCAGGCAGGCGCAGATGAGGCGGAAGCTGTCCGTAAACTCATCCAGGCCCTCCAGATCGTCCTCCGCCACCGGCTGTATTCCCGCCAACTCCTGAAAAAGACTGGTACGGACTTGCTCTGCCCTGTCATAGTTGTTGTCCAGGATCGTGAGGGCGTCGGCGAAGGCGGTGGGGCTGTGCTGGTCTAGCGGGGTGATCTTTGCGAGGGCCTTGCCGTCCAGGTTGTTGCGCAGCCAAGCGAACTTGTCCTCGGGGCACAGGGCGGCGTTGGCCTCAAGGCGATGGCGGGCCCAGGAGCGGAAGTGGGCATAGGCGCCGATGCCGGTCCCGTCAAACACCGGGTAGTTGTGGGTGAGCTTGGGCAGAAGCTCCTTGAGGGCGGGCTGAGCAGGGGGCTGAAGCAGCGGAGCTCCCAGCAGTGGGGCTCCCAGCACTGGTGCCTGGGGCTGGGCGCCTGGTTGCTGCACGGCACCGACCACCGCCGTCAGCACTGCCTGCTGCTGCTGGAGCATGTCCGCTAGCATCTGTTGCTGGGCTGCCCGCTCCGTGGCCGCCTGCTGCTGGGCTGCCTGCTGCAGCTGTAAAAACTGTTGCATCATTTGAGCCAGGGCACCAGCCATGCCGTCTGCCCCTGGAGCTAGAACGGCAGCAGCCTGGATGGCAATAGGAGCGTAGTTGGCGGCCTGGGCACCGGCGTCATTGGGAACAGCCACTCCACCGTCGAGCAGCTGCTGCACCATCGGCCGGGGCCCCGCGCCGGCGCCGTCGGGCTGGTCGCAGTCCCAGCAGAGCACTTGGAAGCCGGTGTCCTTCTTCCCAACCTTGGACATGGTCTGGAGGATGGTCCAAGAGTCAACCGCTGCTGACCCCAGAGGCTGGAAGCGCCAATCCAGGCCAGCCAGGCAGAAGATGCCTTCACAGGCACCGCAGATGATGCGGTGGTTGCTGTTTCCGCCCCGCCGGGGCAGTCATTGCAGCATTTCCGCCGTGACTTGAGAGGAAGAACAGGAGGGGCCATACTAGGTTTGAGGCTTAGATGGTGGAAGAGAGGGAGATGAGCCTTGCAAAAGCCGAGGACGATCTTGAGGCTGTAGCTGGCGTGCCAGACCCAAAAGCCCACCAGAAACCCATTGGAGGCCCAGATTCTTACCACAAAAACAGGCTCCAAATTGCTTCTTTGTTTTATCCCATAAAGAAAATTGGGGGGGGGGGGGCGGGGGGAAGGAAGGAACGGGACCCAAAACAATCCGCCACGACAAGGGGCTGCGGCAACTTGTGCTTGGACTGATATCTTCCAGACTCCATCTGGGAAACAGGGGCAGAATGTTGGCCCGTCGGCTGCATTTACACTGTCTATCTTTGCCTTCCCTGCTGCCGTCGCAACTCAGGGCCAGGGCAGAGGCCTTCCAGAGAGGCATGCAACAAAGATCCTAATGTGGAGGCAGTACTCCCCATCAAAAGCAAGGGTGGCTTGGCGGCGTTTTAGGCCGCATCCAAGCTTGGTATTTAGGCCTTGCTAGGAGCCTTCTTAGAAAGGATTTAAATTCCAACACTTTTCAGCATCAAATTGCTCTTTTTGCATCAATTTGCATTCAGAGACTTAAGATTTACGGCAACAAGATGTGCACTAAACTGTTTAAGTTTGTTGCATAAATCTCTGACTAATGGGAGAAGGGGCAGATTGTTCTGCTGGGTACCCTAGCTCCTGCCCAGGGGCAATTAGGCCTCAAGGAGGTCAATGCGCCCTGGGACTGGGCCATAAGCCAGGCAGAGAATTCCGCAAAGGGGGTTGCTCAACAATGAACTTTGGCTTAGCCAATATTCAGGGGAGCAGCAAGCAAATGCTGTTGGCCATTTGCAGGGTGGCGCGGCTTTTGAGGCCTGGCCTATTCTCCTGCTCTGGGGGAGGGGAGGAGTTGCAGAAGATTTGTCCGCCAAATAGCGGAGACTTGCGCCTAGATTTACTTCAATCAGCCAGCACTGAAAGTTTCATAAAGAAGGACTGGCATTGCACTTTTGATAAAAGGCTAGGCTGTGTTGAGTGGCATTGCCAGGTGTGCCTGGGCAACGCTTCAGCTGAGGACTCTGAGGCAAGGCCAGAGTGGCATGGCCGCGAAGGCTTTGCAGTTATGCTGCCAAACAATGCCCAGCTTTTTGGCAAATCTTGTAACTGCAAAATTGCAAAAGTGACAGTGTTCAGCTAGGGCTCAAAAGGGCAGCCAAAGAGTGTGCAGCGCTGTGGGTGGCTGGCTGGAGGGATTGCAGCAGTAGGCTTTCTGCCCCGTGCAGTAAGGCTCTCCGGCACAAGGCCAACTTTGCTGCGCCACTTTTCAGAAACTATTTGGCATGCCAAAGTTTTGTTAAAGTGGACGGCGGATTTTATTCAGCAAGCGAGACTTTCCAGTTATGCTTTGACAGATGCAATTGCATTCTGTTCTGGGAAAAGACACTGAGCAGTGGCCAGGCCAGGTTGGCCCAGTTTTAGGCTTTTGCTCAGCCTTTTCAAGTCTCCACAAAACGGCCTGCTGCGATACGTGGCTCAATGAAATATAATTTCATGAATGCTGCATTTTGCTAGTTCTGTCAATCAAAGTTTTCAATGGATTCATTTCCAACTTTGATCTCTGAAACCTCAGCAGTCTAGACTGATGTTTGCCATCGCCAAATATGGCTGACTTTGGCTGACTCCTGAGTCCGCACAGATCCATGGCACTGCCCCAGACCAAGCCTACAAAAACTGATGAGTCAAGGAGATCAAGGCCACCCTCCCCAGCCCTGCCATTGCTTATGTCCCCAGTGACTGGAACCCGGCAGACTAGCTCACCAAGCCCCAGGACCTCAAGGAGATCATGGCCAAGGACAGGCTCTATGTCTATGGCCCCACCTCCCTCCATTCATCCCTGGACCAGTGGCCCCACTGGGTTCCAGCCACGGACCAGGCCATAAGCCCTGCCACCCAGGTGGACCAGGCCATCAGCCCTGAGCTGGACCCTGGACCCAGCGCAGCTGCTGCTCTTCTCAACCACCGCTTGCATGGCACCAGAGGTGGACTACAGCCAGTGTGTCCAAACATGGGTCAAAACGTGCGAACCCGAACGGGGGGCTCATTCGCAAAGCAGGTTCGCAAATGCGAACCCTAAAATCCTCAAATGGGGCATGTTTGAACCT
Organism: Ptycholaimellus sp. GST1_10; assembly: GCA_030248095.1. Taxonomy (NCBI): domain Eukaryota; kingdom Metazoa; phylum Nematoda; class Chromadorea; order Chromadorida; family Chromadoridae; genus Ptycholaimellus; species Ptycholaimellus sp. GST1_10. The sequence continues at coordinate 8,421 of JASANA010001202.1, forward strand.
AACATGGTCAAACATGGGTATTTTTTGCGAACATGCCCTAATTATTCATATTTTTGCCTAAAAACGCCTGGAAATGACATATTTTGAACTAGCGCATTGTGGGGCATCTCCAGGGCATGCACTACTACGGTAGATGAGGTAATGCCTGGGCCCTGGGCTGGAGGGGAGGCTGCGAAATCATTCGTGCTCTAAGTCACCTTCAGCCCTCCGCCTCCGCCCTCAGAGAAGCCCTCGTCCTCAGCCTACTTCAGCCCCAGTCAAGGAAGACCAAGGAGAGCCAGGATGCCGATGCCAGCGGGTCGCACGACGGAGATGCAGCTGGGTCTCCAGAAGATTCAGGGCAAGTTGATCATCGAGGCCCTGGAGATGGAGCAGGGAGTCGCCCACGAGTGCCTGGAGGTCCTCGAGAACCTCCTCCGCATGCTGCACGAGGAGGAAGACAAGCGGCGACGCATCGAGGACAAGGACGAGCCCTTCTCTCTTCTCAAGCACCTGCCGCACACCAGCACACCCCCCATCGCCAAGTCCGAGGACAAGGCCAGCCCCAGCAGCGACCAGGCCAACAAGGAGGCTGACCTGGCCAAGGAGAACTCGCCCCCACCGCCCCTCCGTCGCCAGAAGCGCAAACTGGGTCTTTCCTCTTATCCCTTCCCTCCTTTTTTCCTACCTGTGTCTGCAAATGTATTGACAGGCTTCGCGCGGAAGACCATCGCCCCCGCCCAGAGGACAGCGGCTCAGCGCAAGCTCGACCTCTCCTTCCGCTCCCCCACGCCGACGCCCGAGAAGGCCAACGACCCTGCCTACAAGTGCTCTCCCCTCTTCAAGGAACGCAACGTCGACTGCACAGGAGGGAGGAGGAGGAGAACAGCGTGAACACCATCCTCATCAGCGGAGGCGTCAACAACTACATCGACCTCGCCTCCCCGGCATGTCTCCATCTGGCCCCCTGCCCTCTCCGGACTACTAGGTCCCCTTCCCCTCATCCGCCCCAGCCAAGTCCTAGTCCTACTCTCCCTCTCCTAGTCACCTGCCCCTTGCCCGTTGCCCCTTGTTTGGAAGCTTTTGAGTCTGGCTCTCTCTTCTACCCTCGTTTGAAGTCTTTCATGTTGCCAAGCATTTCTATTTCACCTTTTTCTGTTCCGTCTTCTGTTGCGCTAGCGCATCGATTGCTCCTGCCCTTGTTGATGCGTGTTGGAGTTTCCCAAGAGTCTGAGTCTCATTCTCGTAGGATGAGATGAGGATGACGTAAGACGTTTTTTTCAGAAACATTTTTCCTAGTGAACCCGGAGTCTTGCGCAACCCGTCGAACACCGTCAGTTGCATAGTGTGAGCTATGCAAAACTGGTAGCTATAGTTGCCGTCCTCCAATATGATGACATTGTCACCCTCCAACTCCATGACTTCGACAGACTCGATGCCCACGGTCAGAGCCTCCTACACACACGCACACCACTCACACAATCTCCCAAACATACAGACCCATCTAGGAACCTCAAAGCAGCTCAAGGCCGCCTCAATGTTGTCGTCCTCCATGGGCAGGTCCTGTTGCTGGGAGGAGGTCGCGATGTCCTCGTCTTCTTCTTCCACCATCTCCGCGTCGTTGTCCACTTGCTGCTGCTGACTGCGAACCCACTCTGGTAGTTCTCTCACAGCCTTCTGCAAACGCCAATCCTGTACACATTGCATTTCATAACATGGCAGAAATGTGACAGCCATGTTGGAAGCGTTGTCCATGCAGATGATTCCGATCTTGGAGGTGGGAAGCTTGAGGTCTTTGATGACGAAGTTGACGAATGTGCTGAGGATGTTCTCAGCCGTCGCAGACCCCGTCATCTGCACCATGCCGCAGGTTCGCGACTCCACCTTCCCCGTCTCCCCGTTCGCGAAAGAGGCCATGATGCCCATGTAGACAACGTTCGTCCTTCAAACCATTCTCTATGTATCAGAAAGACCAGATGGTGGCAAAGGAAGGCTGACCACTGATTGCGCCACTCGTCAATCTGGAAGTGCACTGCGTCGAGACTGTTCAGCAGGTAGTTCCTCGCCCTTTCAACGCTTGCCAGCGCAGCTCCAGACCAGTTCATCACTGTAGTCCTAGCAGGGGGGTTGTAGCCTGGATCCGCGATCTGTAGCATTGAGTTTGTTACTCATATATTCCCCAATGACAGGAGATGGCGGACTAGGAACCTTCATGAGGTAGCGAAAGTGTTCATTCTCCGTGAAGCGATAGGGCAGGTTGCTGGTTGCGGTGGTGAGGGCGCAGACTGCGCGTTCCAGCTTTTGCTTGCGTGGATGGTCCCGGTTGTAGCTGGCCTTCTTCCTCCCCCCAGCCAGTGCTCCATCCCCCCGCCGCCACTGCCAACAGCCGATGCCACCTTCGTTCCCTTCTCTTCAAAGGTCCCTGTGGCTCAAAAAGAAACAGTCAAAAGAGTCAAAGAACTTTGCATGGTCGTATCCTTTGTCTCCGTGCGAAGCGTGTCGCGGAGCTCAGGATCGATGTCGTTGGAGTGCTTGCTGAGCACGTGGAGTCGGGCGTTGGTGGCGTGAGGTCGATTCTTCTTCCACATGTGCTTGCACTTGATGCCCTGCTTTCGGATGCAGCACAGCATCCCCGTGCCATCGCGCTTGGTGTAGATCGGAAGGTCCCAAACCTGCAATACAAGTTTGTTGCAGTTGCAGGTTAGAACCAACCAGCAAAGCTTGCTGCCTTCGCGAACCTTAGACTTCTCCTTGGACTTGTTGCTGCCACGGCTGGGGGTCTGGATGGACTTGTGGACGAGGACGCAGTACTCCTCCCTCTCCTCAGGGGCATCCCGATCCGCCTCACCAGCCGCGTCTTCTTCTATCTCCTCCAGTTCTTCCTCGGACAGGGCCTGCGACAGCGAGCTCTGGCTGCACTGACTTTGCTGCAGAGGCGAGGGCGTGTCTATTTGGCTGACAGGCGAGCGGTCAGAGGAGGCGGCCGCGGAGTCATCGGAGGCGTAGTCCACCACATGGCGCTGCGAGTGCTGAGACTGGGACTGGGACCGGCGCTGGGCCTGAGAGGCAGAGGACTGAGAGTTGCATTGCTCCTCCCACTCACGGTGCATCTCCTGCCTCCTTGGCGTTGGGGGAGGCGGACGTCTGGGCATTGGTCCAGGCATTGCTGTTGAGGTGCGGGGGGGTGCCTTTTGTGACATTTTTATCTTCAAAGGAGATACGAATTCACACAGTGCATTGCAGAAAACGCGCCCAAATACATGCTGAGAGGCATTGACTGAGGCCTCTGTGGCGCACACAGAGTACATACTCCAACAGAGAGGCATCCCCCGCCATCCCTTGCCCATCAGGCAAAAAAGAGCCCGCTTGATCCCGTTCGCGACCCCGTTTGCAAACATGTGCGAACATGGCCCCGTTTGAGCTGCATTCGGGCCCCGTTTGCAAAAAAGCATGTTCGAACGCTAAAAATGGCTGCAAACCCGAACCCGAACCCAAACGGGGGGGGGCCCGTTTGCAAACTTGGACACACTGACTACAGCTTGCCCCCAGCCTTGGCCGCAGCCACCAAGGCTCCCGCTGCTCAAGCTATCCACCTCCCCTACTGTCATCTCCCAGCCTTGGCCCCAGTCACAGAGGCACATGCCACACCCACCATGTCCTGCGGGTTCCTCACCCTCCTTCCCCTCCAATGCTACAACCAGCTCCAGCCCCTCCTCTCCATTGTAGCCAAGGTCCTCTGCGCCCTTCCCTGCCTTGCAGCCCACCTTAGCCTCCCAGAGCCCCAGCTGCCTGGCTTTCCTAACCCGTCCTCCAGTGAGTTCAAGCTCCAAGCAGGAGTCCAGGTCTCAATGCTCAAGGACACCAACTGCTCCACCTACAAGGCCCTCATCAATGACGCCATAGAGGCCAAGCAGTGCCTTGACTCCCCCACTGCTCGTCATCTCTGCCTCCAGTTCCAGGCCCAGGTGGACTCAGAGGGCTGCATCTAGGTCGGCAGTCACTTCTCAGCAGCCAAGCCCTCAGGCCTCCCTCTGCTCCTCCTTCCCCAAGGTTATCTCCTAGACCTCCTCATCCTTGACCTCCACCTCTGGCTAGGACATGCCCCCAAGTCTGTCATCCTGGGCTACCTCTGCCAGCACTACTGGTTCACCATGGGCAAGCTCACCATCACTTTGGCCCTCCAGCATCTCTGCCAGCCCTGCTGCATCTACAGGGCACCCCGCCTTGCCCGTCCAGCTGACACACAGCTCCCACCCCAGCAATTCAGCCTCAACCACCCCGCCTTCTCTGACATACTCGTTGATCATGCAGAACCATTCTTCATCCAGCTCCACAGAGGCCCAGTCAAGAGATGGGTCCTCAACATCAGCTGTGCTGCCTGCAGAGCCTTCCATCTGGAGCCACTCAAGGCCTACATCACCCATGCCATGTGCAACATGTTCAACCACTTCTGGAGCCATTGCGGCCAGTGAGAGGCATTTCGCGGAAAATTCTTCAATTGCGGCCTCACCACTGGCACCATCGGGCTAGATAATGTCACCGCTTTCCAGGCTGCTTCCAATACCCTGGAGCCTGTCCCTGGAGTTGTCCTCCCTTTAGGAGACATGAGTATGTACTCTGAGTGACCCTCTTGGGAATGTCTCTGGTAGCAAAAGTCTCCCGCTTACTTCTTGCCCAGCATCTCTCCCTGTCCTGCCATTTCTAGAAGCTTCTCTGGCCCTGTGCGTACACTCTCTCCACACTCCCTTCAGTTGCACTCTTCACCTCCTCTCTCCCTTGCACCCCATTTCAACACTTCCACTCCTATGCCTTTGAATTGCTACCCCAAACGCAATTCATTTGTGAGTCTCTTTGTGAGTGAGTGTTTGAAGCTTCTTTAGCAATTAAGAGGTGTTATTTTCTGCCATTTTTAGGGAGTGTTATATTCTTGCTTTCTCTTATAAAGTAGGAATTTGCGAGGGCCCATTTTTATTGCATTGCTTGAGTTTCACATGCATTTTTAGTTCTTTTTTTCTTGCGTTTGCAATGGTTATTACCCAACGTATTCAGGAGAGAAAAAAGGCAACCAAAAGAGAGAGAAGCCAAATGGACAAGGCAGAGCATTGAGAAATCCCACACCTATCAGTGTACCAGCCTACTCTTGTACCAGCCTACTCCTGCCATCACCTGCCCACTGGCCTGGAATCCAAGAACCTTAAGCTCTAGGGGGACACTGCTGAGGCAATCCCCCACCACCTTGGTCCACCTCTCTCTTGGCACCCTGTCCAGTCTGCTTGCCTGCTTCCCTACCTGATTCCAGGGCACCAGCTTCAGGGCTCCACCAGCTCCAGGCAACAGCACCAGGCTCCAGCTCCAGGCCCCTCAGCTCCAAGCACCAGGCCACCCAGCCAGCCAGTGATTAGCATTCCATTTCCAGGTACCTGGAAATGGAAAAAAATGGATCCTTTATTTTTTTTCCACCTAGGTGGGCATTTCCATTTCCATTTCAAGGGAAAATGCAAATGACTGGAATTTCGGGTCGACTTTTCCATTTCCATTTTCCAGTTTTTCCATTTCCAGGTGCTACTCCATACATTTCTCTGAGTCCATATTTTCCAACCTTTATGCCATATTTCGGTTTAAATACCTACTTTTTCCAATTTTTGAACATGGTATTAAATGAAAGCCTGTTCAATTCTAAGGTGATCTGCCTCACGCGTTGAGGCTAACTCTGGCTAGTTAGTCTACACCACAAACACCTGCTACTACTGTGGCAGTATCTACTAGTTAGTCCAGAGCAAAATCATGTTTTCTGGATATCAGTGGCCTATTGATGTGCTCAACTAGCTTCCCCACTGCTTTCCCTGCGAGTTTTATGCCTTCACGTTGTTTTGCATGACATTGCCACGCTTTACAGGAACATTGAAAAAAATCAACCTCAAACGAGTTGCATTTCATTTCCATTTTCCAATTTTTCCATTTCAAATGATTAGCACCTGGAAAATGAAATGGAATGCAAGAAAAGTGGTTTGAGCTGGAAATGGAATGCATGGATCGCAGATTTTTCCACCTGCTAATCACTGGTGCCAGCATCACCACAGCCTATGCCTACAAGGCCCCACTACCACCTCAGCCAGCTCCAGCCCAACTCAGCACCCTCCTCCAGGCCATCCAGCAGCTCCAGCTCACCCAGGCCTCCTCTTCCACTCCACCACCACTCCCAAGTGCTTCCCCAGCCCTGCCTCCCGTCACCATGGCCTCAAGGACTACCATGGCCCCCAGTCAGCCTACCCAGTCCTCAACAGCCTTCAAGGATGCCCAGCCCAAGTTTCCCACCTCTGCATACAAACTCAGTGGCTCTGACATGCCCCTCTACTGCTGCTGGAAGGACTGGTGTGTGCACAGCATCCTCGCCAACCCTGCCTTTACCCCACAGTGCCAGATGGAGTTCATCCTTGCCACCCTCAAGGGCTCTGCCTACAACAAAGTAGCAGGCCTCTCTGTTGTCACCCCAGGGAGCCCTGCCCAAGCTCTCCACATCCTGGACTCTGCCTACGACAATGTTGGGATCATGAAACAGCACCTCTATGTCCAGCTGTCCAAGCTCCAGCCAGTCTTTCAGCAAGATGCCACTGCCCTTGAGCAGTTCTATGACCAGGTCCAGCTCATCATCGCCCACCTCAGCACCCTGGGTATCCCAGATACAGCCCTGGACTCCCATAGCCATGCTGTCTTCAGCAAGCTCTTGGCCCCGGTCTCCATGAAGATCCAAGACAAGCAGCTCTGCCTGCATCAAGAGTCAGTCCCTCTCATCCGTGACCTCCTTGAGGCCATTGCCCGCGAGCTGAACATCCTCAAGCACATCCAGCTCAGCACCAGACCCAGTCCCATCCAGCTGACCAACTGCTTCCAAGGTGCCTCCAAGGGCCCCAGCAACAACCTACTGCAGCAGCAGCAGCAATCCTCCCAGCAGCTGTCCAAAGGCAAAGAACCAACCAAGGCCAAACCCCCAGGAGCTGACGCTAAATGTCCCAAGCCCAGCTGCCACTTCTGCAAGGAGGACCACCCCTCCTCCAAGTGCACCAAGTATGCTGATGGGTCAGCCTGGCAACAGAGAGCCAAGGACATCTCAAAGACTGCCCATCCAGGCTCAACTGCTGGACATGCCGCCAATGCCACCACTCCTCCCTCCATGATGCCATGGGCAAGAGCAGCACTCTGGCAACAAATTTCAGCCTCACAGCCTCCAGCAGAGACCCTAGAGGTGTCCTTCACTGACCACCCCAAGCCAGAGCTCATCACAGTGCACCCTGGCTGGCTGGACCTCATTGCCCTCAATGGCTCCCGCCTTGCCTTCAAGGCCTACCCCCACCCCCAGCTCTGTCCAGACCAGGAGCTAGGAGGCTATGAGCTCCCAAAGAACATCCTCAAGCACCGTGCTCGCTGCAAGATCACCAACCTCCCCAAGACCAGGTCCAAGGTCTACTCCATCACAGTCCTCATTGGCCTCAACCTCCATGAAGCAGTCGAGGGCACCATCAAGCTGGCTCTCACACACCAGCTTTCCCTGCTCCACAGCCCCTTTGGCTCCATCATCCATGGCTCTGTCACCAGCATCTCTAGCTCAGGCCCCAAGCCAGCCTGCAGCTTCCTCATCCAGGCCAAGCCCTGCCCCAGCCTCTCCAGCCTTGTTGCCTGCCAGTCCGACCTCCAGCTGGAGGCCATCGTCGCCCAGCCAAAAAAACGGCTTGTCCAGCACTGACCGGGTGAATGGGCACTCCGAGGGCTTGAGAGCCCCATCCTTGCCCCCGCGGAGAAGGGGCCCATATGGCAACTCAAGGCTCGCGATGGGGGCTCAAGACCATGGCTGACGCAGATGCTCCATCTCACTGGCTAAGGTGGATGGGGGCATGGCTGGCGGACAGTAGAGGGAGGATTCGCTGGAACAACAACACCTCGCCCAGCAAGGTCTTCAATGCCGGCCTCCCTCAGGGCTAACCCCTCAGCCCAGTCTGCTGGAACCTCCACTGCAGCACATTGCCAGCCGCCATCGCGGCAGCCTCCACCACCGCCCGCTCAGTCCTCTACGCTGATCTTACGATCTCAGTGCCAGGCTCACAACTCCTCCTGGGGGATGCCGGCGAGGCGGCCCAGAGGACACTGGGTGGCCTGGCAGCGTGGGCTCAGGAGCACGAAGTGGGCATCGCTAAGGAGAACACCACGGGACTGCTCGTGACCTGCTGGAATCGGCAGGGACCGGGCAAGGCCTACCCTCCTCCTCAACTCCTCCTCAGCGGGACGCCGGTCACCTTCCAGCCTACAGTCACCATCCTTGGGTTGTGGATCGACGCAGAGCTCCGTTTCACAGCACAGTGCAAGGCAATAGCCAGCAAACTGGGGAAGAGACTCAACGTGATCCGGGCACTTTCAGGCATGAGCTGGGGATGTTTGGAGTCAGTTCTAAGGCCTGCATACAAGACTTTTGCCCTTCCTGCCGCCACCTACGCCAGCCCAGCCTGGTACACCTTCGCTGCTCCATCCAGCCAGGACTGCCTCCAGAGACAGCAGAACGCCGCCGTTCGCATCATCACAGGCCTCCCCCGCGGCTCCCAAGCCATGGCCAGCTGCCGCGAAGCTGGACTCTCTCCCATCGACCTCCTGGTCAGGAGGGACACTGCTCGACTCCTTCTCCACTGCAAACGCTGGCCGCCGGAGCATCCGCTGGGAGCCCTTGGGCATGGAGAACCGCCCTAGAAGCAACTCAAGGCTCGCGATGGGGGCTCCAGGCCCTACTGAAAGGGGGTGGCAGAGGATGAGCTCCATACTGCCCTTGGACACTGGCCCCGCCCTCCTCCCTGGCCTCCGCTGCACCCTGGCCTCCGCCTCCCCCTCCCCTACCGCCTCCTCTCAGCCCTCTCGACCCCCTGCCTGCTGCCTCTCCACCTGCCACTCCGCCCGCCACCCCACAAACCCCTGCAGCCCCTCCACCGGCCGCCTACGACAGCATCGCCTCCATCAAGCAGAAGCTGTCTGAGTACCTCACCTCAGCCTGGGATTTCAGGTACAAAGAGGGCGTCCCTGCCTGCCACCTCCATCGGGTCTGCAGTTTCGGCAAACCTATTAGCCTAGGTCACCTCACAAGGCCAGCGGCAATGGCAGTGCACCAGCTTCGGTTGGACAGGGCCTCTTGGCTACAGAAGACGAGGCATCGCTTCCGCCACGCCGACAGCCCCACCTGCCCCCACTGAGGCCAGGAAGAGGAGGGCACCAAGCATTTCCTGCTCAGGTGCCGGCACTGGAGCGAGGAGAGGAGCATTCGGAGGGGATCCAGTCATCACCAACCTCCAGGATCACCCAGCCGAGGTCGCGGACTTTGTCCGGCGCTGCGCCCTGCAAGGGGCTCCCTTGCAATGAGCAGGGAACCTAACCTCCAGCTGGTAGGCCTCCAAGCCAGTGCCAACAAGGCCACCACCAAGGCAAAGCACCACACTGAGCGCCTTCTCCAGTCCATCTCCTGCAGCCCTGAAGGTTGCTTCATCGTTCCCCTTCCCTTCAACTCCCAGGCACCACAGTTGGCCTTCACCCGCCTCTCAGCAACAGAGTGCAACACCTACTACAAGGAGTTCCAGGAGCAGATCAACCATGACATCCTCACTTCTTTTCTTTGGAACCCCCTTCTCTTGCAGATTAGGGTAGGCTTTTGCATCTGCCTCTCTCTCCATAGACAGAAAGAAAGGTTCAATTCCATGGCCATGGAAGAGAGGATGGGGGCCATGGAAGGGGGGGATCTGGATGCTCAGATCACTCCTGGCCAGCGGCCTGGCGAGCACGATGGCGACGGCTGGCATGCTTGTGAGGGCGCGCTTCCATGTTCTTGTAGACAGGATGGTCCTTAGATACGGTACCATACTGAATACTTTACTAGAGAGGTTGACAAGTAAGATATTTACTTGCATGTTCCTCGGACAAAGCACTGGCTTCAGACGATAATCCAATGGCTGGCGGAAGATTCTGTCTCGTCGCTGAGCAGCAGGAGCCATGATTGTCAAAGATACGCCTTTACGAGTGTTGTGACAAGTGGTGATCACTTGCGTACATGGTGTTTAGGTTTATGGCACCAGCAGCCAGAAAAGGTGAGGTGAGGTCTGGAGGTGAGTGTCTTTCTTTTGGCGCGCTTTCTTGGGAAAAAGGGAAATGGCAAGAAGGAGACATCACAGCCAGAAAGCAAATCATGAAGGCATGTGAGGCTGAACATTCGAATGCTTTTCAAACATAAGCATTGGAAAAATGAAGGAACAAAAGCACACATCTGAAAAACCAGCAAACTCATGGAAAACTTGAACAAGAGGGGGCAGGGAGGATGCGGGGCTGTATTGGGCTAGAAGTGTGGGGGCTAGGAGGCGCTCCACCGTTGGGTGCTCGTCCGCCGCCTTTTCGACCATCCTTCCGACCACCCTCCTTCTTCTCGAACTTCTTCGACTTCTTGTTCTTCTTGGAAGAACCGCCCTTTCCAGGCTGCTTCTTGGCAACCTGATGGGGAGTTGACGGAGGTGTAGGAGGATGAGGCTCCGACCGGCACTGCACCGCTATTGCCTGCAGATTGAATTTCAATCTCAACCAGGAGAGCAGAATGAGCATAAAGTAGAATTACTAAAAAAAATCTACTAAATTGCTCTATTGCTGATTTGACAATCAGAAAAGTCCCTGAATTCACACCAAAATCGGCCTGCAAACCCTCATTCTTCTGAGGGAACTTGTGACGGACAACAACGGTGTCATTCTTATGCCTGGCAGCTTTGCTGGGAGTGCCCTGGGCAGGGTCCTTGGACTCGTCCCCCTTGCGCTCTACAAAAGCTTCCAGCCATATCAAGCAAAGGCTTGCAAAAGCTGGCTGAGGAGAGCAACTAAGGACGGCACTTGCGTGAGCAGTGATCGAGCCCTCCGCCCCCTTGCCAAACGTGCGCTGGAGATGCGCCCAGCCGCTGATCTTAGGAGGAGATGACTGGGCCTTGGCCTCGGCGTCATCCTCAGGCTCAGGGTTGGACATCAGGGGCTCATCTGTTAGACAACAGGAGGCTCCAGATGTTCCAACTACTGGACTTCGGGATGCAAGGAAACCTTCGGCACGATTGGCTTGGTCCATGCGCTGGAGATCCTGCAGCAACCCAGCACAATACTCACCAAATCTGGCAGTACAGCAATAGAACGCAACTGCAATCAACTAGGGTGAGAAGGTGACAAACTTCTGTCAACGGGGCATGGCGAGCGCGGCCGCGATGAACCTGAGCACCCTCGGTGTACTGGCAGAAGGCGTCCTCGGTGGCTGTGACCGGGGTGGGATTGTAGAAGCGGGGGTCCTTGGAGATGATGGCCTTGGCACGGACACACCACCCGTCGCCCAGCCAGGCATTCAAGATGGCTTGAAACCCTGGCAGGTCCCTCTTAAAAGACTGGCCATATAGGCCCAGGACAGGCATCAAAGAATGTCTGCTGGAAGAACCTTGACGCCAGCAAAGAGCACCACGCCGGGAACCTTGTCCACTTCGACGGGCAAGGGTTTGCTGGAGTAGGCCTCCACCAGGCGCAGCTCCCAGTTCAGTCCGTTCACCAGACGTTCTGAGAAGGAAGCAACTTAGCCAACCTCTGCCTAAAAATAGGAGGAGGAAGGTTAGGGAACCTTTGGCCTTCATGCGTCCGCGCGTGAGCTTGAGGTCCGCCTGGACGGTGGGGGTCGTCTTGCCCACCAGCTTCTCCTTGGTCAGCATGTTCTGGCGGCAGAAAAGGTAGTTGCAGTGGATGCGCGTGATTCGGAACCACAAAGTGCCCACTGGCTTTCTGTAATAAAGCAAGACAACTCCAGCCAAGTAATTGCCAACAACAACAATTGGAGGATCCCTACCGGGAGCCCCAGTTGTGCTGGACAGAGGAAGCGATGGCATGGCCGACGTGGTTGCCGAAGGCGCCCACCAGGACCTCAAAATCATCGCAAGGTTTAGCGGAAACCAAAAAAAAGGGAACAGCAGACATAGCGGAGCCAGTCCCTGGCCTCCTTGCGCGTCTTGTCAGGACTCCCGGTCTTGGGGTCAAGCAGAGACTCTGGGACTTGGATGGCTGTCAACACCTAGGTTGACAATTGACATCATGGGGTATAAGGGAACCTTCGGCCTGCATCTGCTCCAGCCGACGGAAGCCGCAGCCCATCGAATGCTCAACCTGGAGAAGGCGGGCGGAGATGGTGGTGTTGAAGTGCAGCTGGCCAGCGAGAGCCTGGTTGGATCGCTGGAGATGCTCCTCAAATTTTCCTCCTTTCCATAAACTGGAAAATAGGTGGAGAGGGGGACATAAAGAAGCCAACCTCAAGGACGGCGATGTGACCTATGAGGTCAGGGATGGACTTGGCAAACTCCTCGGCGTTGGATGGGTCCAGAGCGGGATGGTCGTACGAGAAGCGCGGCACTTGCATCTGGGCTACGTCCTTGAGATCCAGGCCGGCGGACGGAGTCTGCTTTGGATCTCAGAACCAAATATTATTCCATTTTTAATCCTAGAAATGGAATAAAAGGAATACTGCCGGCGGAGCGCTGTCGGAGAAGCATGGCTTCCTTCATCTGCTTGATGGGAGCCACTGTGGGAGGCGGAATGCCCCGCGGGTCCACCGGCTTAGCTTCAGCCATTGCAGCAAACTCACTTGCTCTATGATACACCTCACAGACACTCTTTCAATGAGACTGAGTAGACACCACTATGTCGGGGCTACGGATTTGGGAGGGAAGTTTTCCCTCTGCGCATTTTTACTTCAAAAAATGCGCACCCCAGAATGGTCTTTACTATTCTGCGCTCTATCCTGCCTAAATTACCCAAAAAGTACCAAAACGACTGCCTTCCTGATCCCTAAAGCAATAATGAAAATGAGTCAAAGAGAAGTCGTGTTAGGCCATTTTCCTAGGGGCCCCCGGGCCGCTGAAGATTACGGCAACCGCGCCTCTGCCGTTACTGAGCGGGCGGTAGTTGGCCAGGTAGTCCAGCAGCGGGCAACACCTTTTCTAGCTGATGCTCACCATGCAGGAGCACAGCGACCAACTGGAGATGGATATGCATTTAGGCTGGACATCTCTGTCAATGGCACCGTGACTGACAAACCTTCGATGGTTAAGTCAGCCACCCACTATGGGCATAAGGGGGAGCTGTTAGGCCAAAGAGAGGCAATGAATCTCTTGGCCAACGCTGAAATTACAAATCCGTGCGACAGCTGCAATATCTGCAAGCTGTGGGAGCCAAGGAGGGGTACACTCCTTGTGCCAGGTTCCCGGTACAAAAAACTGATACCGAGACCGGAAACCATGGCAAATTGCAAAAACAAAAGAGTCATTTACCTCTTATCATGCAAGGAGCTGAATTGTGGAATGAGGTACGTCCGTCAAACAAGAAGATGTTTGAAGGACAGAATCGGACAGCACATGAGCAATATTTTGAATCCCACTCAAAATAACCTGCTCTACTCTCACTTCAAATCCACTCATGGTAAGGTTTGCCAACCTTCCGTGATGATTTTGGAGAGCTGCGAAACTGCAGAAGCATTGGATGAAATAGAAAACGATTACATCCTAGCTTTGAATACCATTCACCCTTGGGGGTTGAACAGCTCTGCAAAAGGCTTCGGAACTATCACGAGGGATACAGATCCCTATGATAGGCGAAAAAACCCTTGGTTCAGAACTAAGTTCTGCTGCCCCATTATTAATTGGGCCAGTTCGAAAAGAGGTCAGAAAAAAGGTTGTTCTAACCAAACAACTATGTCCCTTAGCGAAAAATGTGTTTTCACAAAAACACATAAATTCAAAATAGGCTCTCTGATCGAATTCTTTAGAAATCAAAAAAGAACCGATTTAGAGACCTTGGCCAAAAAATTTAGCTTGCAAGCAGATCTGTACGGCTACCGTACTTATCAGCTTGTAGCAAGCTACCTGACATCCACATTCGGGACAACCCAGACCAAAAGTGGAAAAAAGCTTGCCAAATACAGAGTACGTTTTCAATACGAAAATGCATTCTCTGAATTGGCAAACCCTGGGAAAATCCTCTCCAAAGCAAAAAGAGGATTAGGACTGATCACCCAGGATGTCCAATTTGTGTTCATTCCGCCAAAACCGCTAATTTTACGCGTAGGAATTCCTTTACAACGGTATGGTGAACAATACCAAATGCTAATGCATTCACGGGAATCTCGCATTGTTTTGGCGAGAAGCCGTTCTTGTGACAGTCTGTTTGTTCCAGACTGAATACTCTTCCAAGAAGAGTTCCCAGGAGGGCTGTGGATAGAATTTGTCCATTCACAGCCACTGGAAGAAACGCCAAATGGCACAGGGCCAGTTGACGTGTCTCGGGTTTCGCCATTTTAATTACAGACCCAAGCGGGGTGGCTCATCAGTGTAAGCCCGCTGGAGTCGGCGAAAAAGTGAATGAGTCACTTTCTCTGGCCGACCAGAATGCGATCACTAGATCTTATCTAGTGATAACCATTTGGAGCGGCTGAAGCCGTCCATGTGTGCTGCCAGGTACGGATAGGTGACCGAAAGTTTCCTTAGGGCCCTTTCAATCTCCTGTCTTTTGTACCCGCGTTCGTCGAAGGTTTCTCTGAGAATCTTTATATCTTTCATAAAGAATTCCCAGGAGTTTGTCGCTCTAGCAATACGTATTGTTTGACTGAAGAGGACATTGGGGCCAATTTGGCTGCTCTGGTTACTATCTTTGAAAGGTAGTGCCAGAACGGTGAAGTTGAAGTCTCTGCGTTTGTCGTAGAGCTTCCTTTTTCGACCACCATGCTTGATGTCTAAATCGAGAAAGTGCATCCATCCATTTTTCGCATCCTCAAAATTGAGGGGTAGTGAGGGTAGGTAGATTTCTAGAAATCTAGCCTGTAGCACATCCGTGTTGACTGCTAATATGTCATCGACATATCTTCTGCAGTACCGGAGGGATTTCGCATCCGTGAAGTTCTCTCTTTTAGAGCAAAAGTCGAACTCCATTTTGGAAAGCACCAGGTCTGCAATGATCGGGCTGCAGCTGGCTCCCATGCTGACGCCTTTGATCTGTCTAAAACAGATGCCGGCGAATTTGACATATGATTGATCCGTGAGTTCGGAAATCATGCCCTTGAGACTAGAGACATCAAGCGAAGTTGATGCCCTTTTTTCTTCGTTGTGCAAGTACCCCTTCAGGGACACATACTTGTACTTTTTGAAGATGATGTCGAATATTTCGAACAGCTTCTTTTTTATCAGCTCATGTTCCAATGCTGTGAACAGGGTACTGAAGTCGGCTGATGAGAGTCGGCCTCTTCGGCCTGCTCCCATCGTATCGAGCATGTGGCTCACTTGCATTGAGCTGGCAACGCTCCAGCTCAAGTTCAATCCCCGTTGTTCACCGATATTTGAGCAATACCAGTGCCAGCGGGTCTTGATGCTGCTAAGAATCTTAGTCGAAAGGATGCAGAGGGGCCTTGTGGAACTCCTTTTTGCTCCCGCTATGAAGCGAGCCTTTGGTGGATTCTTGTGGTACTTAGGGCTGTGCCAGATACATGGTATCGTGGCATTCGCATCCTCTAGGTCCTTTCCCGTGTAGCTTTTCAAGCTGACTTGGTGCTCCTGGATCAGGTCCTCCTCAGATTTGCCTGAAGGGACGTAGGTGTCGTTTCCTACTATCGTGGTGTTCCCATCGATGCAGGTGACACCCATCTCTGAGCACAAGCGGTCGACGTAGCCTTTTTTGCACAGTAGTGCAAAATTTGTAGCGGCTTTGTCGACTGGTGTGATCACGTAGGCGTCATGCAGCTTTTTAGCTGCCTTTATTCCTAGATCCGTCTGGAAACAGGAAGTCGCGTACTGGGTCCATTTTCGCACCTCTCGTGTGATTTTTTCACCGAGGAGTCGCATTCTCTCATCCAGATTGTTTTTTAATCTGGATAAGATGTCGACCTCAACGATATTTTTATCGTGAAGTATTTTGAGCATTTCTTCGAGGGCCATTGAGCAATTTTCGAAAGCTGCTTCATGGCTGGAAGATATGTGAGGATGAAATTTGGTTCCCTTATTGAGAACGTTCCGTACTTCCTCCGGTAGCCAACTGAAGTTCCCTGTGTTCACATGTCCGTTGACAAGGGTGAAGCTGGGAGCTTCGCTGCAGAGACAGGGAGAGTTGCATATTCTTGTCAGCTCTTCTTGCGTTAGGTCCTTGAGAAACCTGCTGTAATTCAGTAGGTAGCTCCCTAGTGGTTTCGGTGGAATAATCACAAATTGAACCTCCTTTGTGATTAGTCCCAATCCTCTTTTTGCTTTGGAGAGGATTTTTCCTGGGTTTGCCAATTCAGAGAAAGCATTTTCATATTGAAAACGCACTCTGTATTTGGCCAGCTTTTTTCCACTGTTGGTTTGGGCGTTCCCAAACGTGGAAGTCAGGTAGCTTGCAACTAGCTGATATGTACGGTAACTGTACAGATCAGTTTGCAAGCTCAGTTTTTTGGCCATGGCCTCCAGATCGGTTCTTTTTTGTGTTTTAAAGAATTCGATCAGAGGACCCATGTTGAATTTATGTGTTTTTGTAAAAACACATTTTTCGCTGAGGGACATTGTTGTTTCGTTAGAACAACGTTTTTTGTGACCTCTTTTCGAACTGGCCCATCTAATGATGGGGCAGCGGAATTTGGTTCTGAACCAGGGGTTTTTTCGCCTATCATAGGGATCTGTCTCCCTTGTGATAGTTCCGTAGCCCTTCGCCGAGCTGTTCAATCCCCATGGATGAACAGTGTTCAGAGCTAGGATGTAATCGTTTTCGATTTCATCCAAGCTTTCTGCTGTTTCACAGCTTTCCAAAATCATCACCGAAGGTTGGCAGACCTTGCCGTGAGCGGATTTGAAGTGCGAATAGAGCAAGTTATTTTGAGTAGGACTCAAAATATTGCTCACGTGTTGTCCGATTCTGTCTTTCAAACATCTTCTTGTTTGACCGACGTACCTCATCCCACAATTCGGCTCCTTGCATGATAAGAGATAAATGACTCTTTCGTTTTTGCAATTTGCTGCGGTTGCCAGTCTTGGTATCAGTTTTTTGTACCGGGAACCTGGCACAAGGAGTGTACCCCTCCTTGGCTCCCACAGCTTGCAGATGTTGCAGCTGTTGCACGGATTTGTCATTTCTGCATTGGCCAAGAGATCTGTTGTTTCTCGTTGGTCTAGCAGTTCCCCCTTACGCCCATAGTAGGTGACTGACTTGACCATTGTAGGTCTGTCAGACACGGTGCCGTTGACAGAGATGTCCAGCCTAAGCGCATCTCTGTTTCCGGTAGGTCGCTGTGCTCCCATTTGGTGAGCATCAGCTAATGAAGGCGTCGCCCACTGTTGGACTACATGACCAACTGCCGCCCGCCCATTAACGGCAGAGGCGCGGTTGCCGTAATCTTCGGCGGCCCTGGGGCCCCTAGGAAAACGGCCAAACAAGGCTCTTCTTTGACTCATTTTCATGATTGCTATTGGGATCAGGAAGACAGTCTTTTGTGGTACTTTTAGGGTAACTTAGGCAGGATAGGATGCAGAATAGTAGTGACCATTCTAGGGTGCGCAGTTTTTGAAAAAATTGCGCAGAGGGAAAAGCTTCCCTCCCAAATCCGTAGCCCCGACATAGTGGAGTCTACTCAGTCTGAGAGATTGAGTGTCTGTGAGGTGTCTAAGACAGCAGGTGCAGTGCTGTGATGGCTGAAGCTAAGCCGGTGGACCCGCAGGGCATCCCCCCGCCCTCGACGGCCCTCATCAAGCAGATGAAGGACGCCATGATCCTCCATCAGTGCTCCGCCGCCGGAGGAGTGAGAGAGCATGGACTTGGAGGCTTGGCTTGCACTCCAGCAGTGACGGCTCCTCCACCTCCTCTGATGGCTTGGACTCCAGGGACTCGCGAGGTGCAGTGGTTGCCTGGTCCAGCAGCTCCTGGTCTGTGAACAAGCAGTACTACCATAGTAAATCTTGCGTATAGCCTTACCGCTCCTTGGAGTGCCTGTGCCTCTCATCTCAGGTCATTGGCAGTCAGAAGAGCAGAGAGCAGAGTCAGTAGAGGAGCCTAAGTTTGCCTGCCTAAGCCTAGAAGCAGAATGGAAGAGATCCTAAGGATGGCCCAGCAGCAGGAGCAGAACAGTGATGGTGCCCGCGGCAGCCAGCAGCAGACGGATGACGAAATCCCTTCACTCCTCATCGTGATCTACATGGTCCAATCACAATCTCATTTCATGTCATTTCAATTTCCTTTTCCATGTGAATGACACTTTATAGGCCCTTCATGATGCATTGGCCCATATTGAAGTGGTCAATGATGATCTGAACAGTCTGTAGAACATCCTGCCCGGCTTAGAGGAGAACCTCGGCAAAGCCCTGCGCGGCATTGGCACCATCGAGGACTACATCAACCTCACCATCGACGCCCACCGTGAGATTCACTGGTCCCCTGGCCCCTCCCTACAGTCCCAAGAGTTTGCACTTACTTTTCTCCCCCCTCCCCCCTCGCTTTCTAGTAGAAATACTAAACTGATACTTTAATCTGCCATCTTGTTTGTGCAATCTAAGAAAAGCAAACGAGATTGAGCTGAGACCAGATAGAGAGGCGCAGTGAGCATTCGGAATGGCATGATGGAGTTCCCACCAGTGTATCAGCAGCAGCATGGACGTGGACGCCTCCGCACTTCGAACAGCTCACCCAGTTCACCGACTGGCCAGAATTGCGAGTTTGCACTCCTGCCTCCTTTCCCATTCACTATTGTTGATTAGGATAGAAGTAAAGTTCATGTTCAAATAGAGGACAGTACAGTATGGAAACCTTGTAGGCGGAGCTGCAGGCGCATCATGGGGTGGTGGATGGGCTGGAGATGGCACTGATGATGGCCAATGTCACACTGCGCCACATTAAGGACGGCCAGGACAAGGCCCAGAACAAAGGTGCTCTCTTCTACAAGGAGACCAACCACAGTTTTCTCTAGTCATTCTTTCATCCTTCATCCTCATCATTTGCCTCTTGATTGTGCAGTGGAGAAGCTGCAAGGTGAGCCGGTCCAGAAGCGCCAGTGGCTCAAGTGGCTGAAAGAGTTTGCACTACTGCATCTGCAAAGCTGCATCGACATCTGGCAGCACGACGAGGATGACCCCAGTCCATTCCAGTTCGATCTGATCGACCCTGACTTTGTCCACAAGACCAGTTGCATGATCGTCTACGATCATGGCCAGGTGAGCCTTCTTCAAAACAGACAATGAATAGTGTTCCATTTAGAGGACAGTTCAGTTTAGTTAAAATAGAGAACAGTTCAGTTTTTATAAACCTCTGCTGACCAATAGGCTGTCTGGCGCAAGCTCACTGATGCCCTGGACCAAATGGAGGACCAGTACCATGAGTTCACCAAGTGCATGGACGAGTTCTATGCCAAGTTCCCCTTCCCTGTGCACTTCAACTAGATTGCCAACAGTTGTACATTTATTTGCCTATCCCCATCCTTACATTCATTACTCCATCTTCAAATGCTTTATTCTTTTTGCTGGTGTTGTTGTGCTTTTACTGGAATGAACTGGGCCTGTACAACGTGGCCACCGTCAGCTTCCACCCCGACAAGATCCCCACCATGCCACTGCAGTGCCAGGCCTCCAGCAAGCGCCGCCATCTCTCCATCAAGGGTGATGTCCCCACCTTCGTGCAGCCCCTGTACTACGGCAGTCACTACTTTGCGATTACCAACGCTGCAATCCCCCAGCACCAGCGCTGCAAAGGCCATGTCGGCATCATCGACAGCCTCTATGGGAATGACACCACAGTGCCCCATCAACTCTGGAGTCTCATTCAGATGGCTAGTCTCCATTCTGCACCTGTTTCAATTAGAGGACAGTACAGTTTAATTTCAGGCCACAAACCGCTTTTATGGCATGGACGGGGAGACGCTGGGCCATGGTGCTGATAAGTGCTACTACCATGCAATTTCCTGACAGTCCTGCCTGGCAGCTGATGAGGAATACGACAAGAGCAAGCCCCTGAATGGCTGCGGGTCATCATGTTTGCCTACCTGTGCGCCATCGCCAACAACACCTACCCCCTCAAGAAGTGGAAGGTCCATCTGTCTGCTTGCTCAAACTGCACTGCTCTCAAAGATAAATGGTAAAGGTGACGGACAAAGTGGCCCTGAGGTGATGTGTGGCTGAGCTGGTGCTGAAATGCCCTGACACACAATAAAGTAGTACAGCTCATTTAAAGCGTGTGTAGGGGGGAAGATTTTGGGGCCTGGCTGCTTGGTGAGCGGCTGTTGGTCAATGGGCCTTGGGAGGCAAAAAGGGGCGTGTTTGGGGCGTTGGGGGGCTGACTGCACAGGAAATGTCCGCTCCCTGCGTTTGGCTGTATGGGCAAGGCTGGCGCGACAAGATCATTACAAATTTTGAGAGTCTGGGAGGCTGGTGTGAGTATGGTTTCGGGTCTGGTGGAGTGGGCCCTGATCAGCATCGCCAAGAGCAGCCTTGCCTCTTCAAGCTCCAGTTCATCTTCAAGCCTTGCCAAGGCCAAGCTCCAGCCCAAGGGTTTTTAGCTTTCTGTTGGCAGGTAGGTGGTATGAAAGAAAAGAGGCTTGAGGCACAGTGGTCCGAGCCTCCAAGCTGATGGAGCTGGATGAGCTGGAACAGCTGCATGAGAAACCAGAGTGGATCATCGTCAATAGCTGGAGCAAAGGTCTGCTTTTGAGCTCTTGCCAGCCTTTGCCCTTATGAGGATGAGGAAGGGGTGAGGATTGCAGGTGAGGACGAGGAGGAAGAGGGGACCAAGACTGGTGTCAAGTTTGTCTTCAAGGGCATCAAGGAGGAAGCAGGCAAGGCAGGTGCTGGCTTCAAGGAGATGGAGATCGACGCCAGCGACAAGACTAACATCAAGTTCGTCTTCAAGGAGGAGCCTAGCAATGCTGCTGCTCCCGCTGCTGCCTCTAGTGCCCAAGCTCCCAAGGCCCCAGAGCCCCCCAGAGCCGAGTCCCCCAAGCTCCCTGAGCCCTCTGTCACCATGGTCCACAGGTATGTGGTCAACAGCTACTTTGTCTCCTTTGCTGGCATTAAGATTTCTGCAGCGAAAGCGCAGCTTTGTAAGAAGTCGGTCAAGTGGTTGGGCTTTGAAGTGAGGGGACAGGAGGGAGTCCAGCCGGACAAGGAACGAACGGCCATTTTGTCCACCAAACCCGCCCCTGACAATCCACGCGCACTAAAGTCATTCCTGGCCGCAGTGCAGTATTGGATGGCTTATTTGCCCAAATACTACCACACCACCTCGCCCCTCTATGAGCTGTTGAGAAAAGGGGTGGCCTGGCAATGGGGTGAGACGGAGGCAAAGGCCTTCCAGGCGATGAAGGACCTCCTATCAGATGCAACCTTGCTAGCCTTTCCAAGATCCGACTTGCAGTTCATTTTGCGCTGTGATGCCAGCTATGAAGCCATGGGCTGTATGGTTACTCAATGCCAGCCAGATGGTACAGAGGCTCCATTATCCTTTGCCGCTCACAGATTCACGCTCCCAGAGCGACAAATGTTGGTGTTTGAGAAAGAGTGCTACGCCATCTACTTTGGCGTCCTGCACCACAAGAAGTGGTTTCTCTATCCCATGGTCACACCTATTCAGGTTTTCACGGACCATAAGAGCCATGAGCACCTCCACACCTGTCGTTCACCCAGTCCTAGAGTGGCTAGATGGAGGTCTCAATTGAGTGCCTATTCCTTAGACATCAAGTACGTAAAAGGCGATGCGGCCGCCCACAGACTCCCGGACCTTTTGTCCAGGATTTGGAGTGATCCTTATCCAGGGAGAAAACTGAGAGAGGACATGGCAGAGAAGAGGGCGGAGGAAACGATGAGCTTAGAGAACCAGGGCATTCATCCGCTCACCACTCTGCACCACGAGCCCATCTTTACCACTTTTACCCTGGCCTCCATTCCAGAGCGCTTCGCTTCAGATACGCCTTATTCCATTCTCCCTATGAGACTAAGAAGTGGGAGAGTGAGGGCAGGAGAAGACGAAAGGTTTCCAGGAGCCCTTCCCAGGTTGCCTGTCGTTGAAGAAGAGGCAGTCGCGGATCCGCCCGTTGCAGCAGAGCCTCAAAGAACCGGTGGCCCCGTTCAGATGAAGAGTGTCGGCTGTCAAACTGACAACTCCATTCAGAACCTCACAAGGCAGATCCAGGAGGAAGACCCATGGATAGCTAAGCGATTCCATGAATTTGAGACGGGAAGCGAGAAAGTCCTGGCAAAGCTAAGAAAGGAAGGATTGAGAGTGAGGGATGATGGGGTGTTGATGAAGATGCTGGACTTGAAGGAAGTGCCGGTCTGTCCGGCGTCCTTGCAGACTAAGATGTTGCTCGAGTCCCATGACCCACATGGGCGGCATGCACCAGTCCGCCGATAAGATGTACACTCAGTTGTCCACCATCACCTACTGGTTTGGCATGGGCGTGGACATAAGCGAGTACACCAGGTGCTGTGCTCTTTGTGCTAGTACTAAGAACGCCAACAAGCTCACTACGCCTTTGCTTCATCCTTTGCCTTGGCCAGAGCGAAATTGGGAGCACATTCAAGTGGACATTATTGGTCCATATGAGAGGACAGAGGACGGGCATGTTGGAACCTTGCTCATCATCGACAAAAGATCCAAATTTGCCTTCACCAACTACCTGACCCGATTAGATGCAGATCACGTGGCCTACAAGCTATTAGAGTTCGCTATTTCCATTTTTGGCGTTCCTAAAGTGATAGGCGCAGATGCTGGAAGCGTTTTCACTTCCGCTCTGTTCACTAAGATTATGGAGCAGATAGGAGCAGAGGTTTATACCTGCAGTCCTCAGAATCAGAAGGCAAATGGAGGCTGTGAAGCAGCGGCTAAGAAACTGGTTACGCTGCAGCGTGTCAAGCATGTGATTTCGGAGGTAGTTAGAGACTTGAGTGGCATGGACAAATCCGATTGGATAGCTCCGTACAGATTCATCAATCTTTCCCTCATGCCCTATCGAGCGGTGGGCCATAGATCCATCGGTGTTTCGCCCTATTTTGCCATGTTCAAAACTGACATGTGCATGCCATCAGAGGCCATATTAGAGGTGGCCATGAACTATTCCGAGGAGGAAACCACCCAGCGTCAAATGGTGCTGCGGTTGGTAAAAGCGGAGGAGCGAATGAGAGAGGAAGCTAGGAAGTCAGAGGCTGAGATAGCTGGAAAGTGGTCGAATAAGATGTATATGCCCGTTGAGATGATGGAGGGCGCTATGGTGAGAAAGAAGGTGGAGGGAAGCCATATCCATAAGAGGGATCCATTGAGATGGGATGGTCCGTTTCGCATCGTTCGTATGGACAACCTCAATCATGCTATCCTTAGATACATCCTCACCCCAGACCTACCAGACTTCCAGGCACATCTTTCCAAACTTAAGATCACTCATGAGCTTGTTCCTCTCCCTTGGAATCCAAACTGCGGCATTAGATGGTGGGAAGGTCAGCGAAAGCAGCCATCCAAAAACCGCCGTTCAGAACGAATTCACAAGCAGATTGCTGCACAAAACGCACTTTACTACAGCTTCTATCTCAGATATTTTTGGAAGGCGCCTGTCAATCAATGGGAGATGATCGTTCAGAAAGCCAAAGAAATGGCTGGACCTAAGCCTCCTTGGCAGCAATAACTGCTTATTAGATTCAAATTAAGATGCTTTCAAATTAGATTCAAAATGAAACTCAAAATCAGAGCCTATTCACAACTGCTGCAAAGTTATCAGGACCGAGCGGTGGAGGGCAGTCATGACGGACGCGAGCATTGAGCGAGCCGCAGTCCAGCCCCCAAACCCACTTTATCCTCTGCTTTAACCCCATTTTGTGCCTTGCATTTTATTGCCCAATTTTTCCAAAAACATTTTATCTGCTTGAAATTTTTCATTTAAGAATCTGCTGGTATTATGTGTCCATAGTTATCAGAAAATTGAAAAGGTTGTATATTATTCAGCACTAGCAAATGCTCCCAAAATATACCCCATGAACTATTTTCCAATTTCATAAGATCCATCCCATGCTTCCAACGAATCATCATTATCCTGCGATGCAAATTTTGAGCTGATGAATTTTGGCCAGCTATGCTTACACTGAAACTCTGGAAGGTAAGGTGGAGGTAGGCATGTACGAGTCACCGCCGCAATTCCTGACGTTTCAGTGTCTTCTGCGCATATTGGAGCAATTGCTTTCCTTCCACTGGTAGATGGGGCAGTCAGACGGTTTTGCTGAGAGAGGAATGATGTCCTACCCAGTCCTGAGATGCTTCATATTTTGGCTGATCAATGCCTCAATTTGCAATTACTTCACGTTTTTTGCTAAGAAAACTTCTACTCAACTGCTTCAAGTTACAAGGACAGACCCACAAACTCATGGATTTAATCAAAATAACATAATATTCAAAATCTTTGGAACATCTGGCAAACGAGCTGCTACGGATAATGCAACCAGCGACCTGATATGCATAGGAGAAGTTCAAGGCCAAGAGTTAGCACCCCCATGCCTCTGTTTTCAGGCAATCAACAAAAGTAGCTGAGTTGTTCTGGGCAAAGATGGAAGAGGAGGAGGCGCTGGTGGCGTGGGTGGAGGGGATGCGCAAGGGTCTCAATGAGGGGATCTTCAACCCCACCTGTTCCTGCTCCACAATCCTGACAAGGAGTGGCCCAGCAGCCACGTGATTGGCATCAGCACTGGCAAGATTCTTTCATTTACTCCAGCCTTTCTTCTTCCCTCCCATAGAGAAGAAGAGTGTGTGCTGTAGGTGCTGTGGGAGTGCCCCACCAACACCATGGCCAGCATCCTGGGCTGGCAGGACAAGTTTAAGCATGGCATGAGCACCTTCTACAAGGTCTTCCTACCCACACCCACCGCTGCCAGTGCTGCCTGAGCCGTTTGGCCCTAGTCCCTTCCTGCCATTGTCTTCTTTGTCTCTTGCTCCTGGACATTCTTCATCATTGCCTTGCTCTGTCCACAGCAGCCAGCTGGATATGAGCCTTGGCCAGCTGCTGGGCTTGGGAGTCCCAGCTTGTTCTGGGCAGATTGAAGCTGGCTGTTGAGCTGGCAGGCAATGGCGGCGCTATCCATGCCCTAGCGCTTCAGCTTCTCCTCAAGGAGCTTTTTGGATGCCTGCATCAGCTGCAGACCCCCACCACAGTGCCACCATCTCTGCTGCATCCATTTTCTCCAAAGAAAAATGATAGCAATAGTTGCAGTGCACAAGACACTTGAGGGCTTGGAGAAAAAATGCAAGCTATTTTTTTGGCTATCGGATGTGCTGGAAGATTTCCATGGCATATGGATAGAAAGCAGTTCTGGCGAATACCACTATCACTGCTCAACCCACACAGTTTCACCATCCAGAATTCTGTCAGCCCCAAACTCAGCGCACCATTGGTTAGGCATACTTTTGCCCCTGTTGTTGGTGGCTTGAAGCTGGTAGCCAATTATTTTACATATGCTTTGGGAGACCCTTGAAACTGCCCTTGCCACCATCAATTGCAATCTGAAAGTGGTCAAATGCAAGTTTTTGGAGATCTCCTGATGGCCTCATTTACTGTTTTCCTATTGTGCTCAAATGTATCATGTGATTTATTCCTGTGACCTGTTTTATTCCTCTGACAGGGCTGGAATTCCGCTTGTTGGGCTAGTGTAGTCTTAGGTGTAGGGACAACTATGGCATCTCTGTAGTTATTTTGTCACTATTATATTTTTCAAACAATGGGTAAAGTCTCTCTCAAGTCCAGTGGTGGGTAAACATAAAAAAAAACGCGATTTTCCGTTTACATCCATTTACGTTGAGTTGGTCCATTTTTTCCTACCATTTACGTGCATATATTTTTCCATGCGTTTATTTAAAGTTTCTAGTTCAATATGTTTACGTTTACAAGTTGCATTTACCCATGTCCTGATTTCCTTCATTTTGAAACTGGAGCTTTTCTTGGGGACTTGAAACAGCTAACATAGCATTGTGAGACCAAAAAAGAATGTCAAATGCAGAACAAGTCCATCTACAGCTCTCGGGCAAGATGAACATTGGCCTGAACAAGCAATTCAGCCTGGGCAGACTTCTCAGAAAGGCGATTTCGCCGGCCATTCAACATCAAACCCATCAGAGAAAAGATATGCTCAGCGTTGGAAGAGGAACTTGGCAAAGAGAGGATAGAGATAGCGAGGCTGCGTAGGATGTTGCCCTTCGCTGTGATGGACACTCGCTCTGCAGTCATCCGCATCTCCTGCTGCCCAGTCCACCACTTCAGAGGGCTGGAGCCTGCATTCTCTTCTACCTGCGTTTGTGAGGTTTCACAGTCCCTATAGGAATGGTGCTATTTGCTGTAAGTGCGATCATTGATGGCAAGAAAAACCATGTGAAAAAAAAGAGACAAAGCAGAGAATATCATCCTCCAGGCTCTCCCCGTCGGGCTCCTCCAGTGACCGTGGCATCTCTGACAGGCTGTTGGGCTCGGCATTGGCAAAGAGGGCATCGAAGTCGGAGAGGGCCAGGGACTCCTGCTGGGCGCTGCTTGTCCCTTCCAAAAGGCAACGCAAGATATCTTCATACATTTAACTAGAGTGAGGATTCAGAGGCAGGAGGGTGAGGAAAGCCATAATCACACAAAAGGTCTCAGCCATGAGAGTGACCTTGTCAGCCTTGAGACCAGAAAACGGCACCTTCTCACCTGTGTGTAGAACTGGGCCTATTTCGGTCCTGGGTAAATGCAAAAATTCCAGGATTGCATCTATTTACTTTGCGTTTTTTTCCATTTTGAAAATGATACGTTTTTTTTTCCATGCGTTGCTTTTTTCCGTTTCATGATGCAAAATGAGGATACGTTTACGTATACGTTTTCCGTTCGTCCCGTTTACGTTTACCCCACACTGCAAGTCTCTACCATCTCTCAAAAATCAGGAGTATTTCCAGTAAATTCATCGTCAAGGAATAAACAATAGGGAAGAGTGCCAAACTGCGTGCTTCAGAGCAGACAAGCCCCCTCGCATCCATATGTAGGATACATGCACATCTAATAAAGCTTCCACCTTTTAAAAACTAGATTTGCAATGGAGTTTGTTTTCATCATATTCTCACTCTAGTCACTCAGTTTAGACAGGCAAAAATATGAAGTCTGGTCATCATGCCTAGAGTGCTCAAGCCAAACCCATCCAGGCAGCAGGTCAACCAGCTTGGTTCTACGACAATTCCCTCCCAGGACAATTCCCTCCCGACAATTCCCTCCCATCTATTCCCTCCCGACAATTCCCTCCCGACCATTCCCTCCCGACTATTCCCTCCCAGACTATTCCCTCCCAAGATAATTCCCTCCCGACAATTCCCTCCCAAATTACTGTGACTAAAAAAGAATCATTTTTCACACATACCTCATATTTATCAAAACAGCACATGCCAAACAATTGAGAGATTGAAAAACGACACATGCCAAACAATCAAAACAGCACATGCCAAACAATTGACAAACAACAAACAATTGAGACAATTGAAAGGGAATGAGTCAACTGAAACGAGTCCGCCCCAATATTTCCATCCTGACAGTTCCTTTCCATCCTGACAATTATTTCCCATATTAAACAGGATGTTTGCATGATTTCAACTTGCAAGGATGTCATATCATGATTGTATCATCAGCACTGTACCGTGTAAACAAGTCCACTCATGCTCAATTGGGGAACAAAAGGTTGAAAAATTAGAACCATCCGGTACCATTCAATTAGAAGTTTGACTTTCCAGTTAAAATAAAAAATTCGGCCTTGGGTGTGTCCAGTCTAACCGCTCAGTGCTGTCACCCTGGTAGGTGGTATGTACAGCAGAGCAAGCCACCCACCATCTCATACATTCTCCGATCCTAGAGGTCTGCTGTCTCCATATCCACCAGTCTTTTCAGGTTTCTTTCCTACTTCTACTCCGTAGCCTCAAAATTTGATTTATTCCTTTCAAAACCTGGAACCACCATGACCATTTTTGGTCCTAGTAATTTGGGAGGGAATTGTCGGGAGGGAATTATCTTGGGAGGGAATAGTCTGGGAGGGAATAGTCGGGAGGGAATGGTCGGGAGGGAATTGTCGGGAGGGAATAGACGGGAGGGAATTGTCGGGAGGGAATTGTCCTGGGAGGGAATTGTCGTGCTACCACCAGCTTCTATCGCAGGACTATGGCCCAAAAGCGAAGTGCTACCTGCCTCACACTCCCATGTACCAGCATCTGATGCAGGTGTTCTCCCATACTTATGCATTTGACATCAAACACAGGTTTATTGAAGACCATTTTGGGTGCTGATGTTGCAATCCAGTTGCAACAGCTGGAATCTGAGATCATCCCACTTCAGGTACTTGATATTCTGACTTATGCTTGCTTAGGCTTTTTTGGTTATTTTTCTAGGTCCTCAACAAGTTACCCACCAGAGTTGTGTTTGCCTACAGGATGATGCCCACCTTCACTTTCTCATTAATGTCAGTGAAGAAATCAATCGTATGCATGCTGAATGCCAAGTCCAGAATGGAACTCATGGGCAATCGTTTGACCTATCCATACCCATTGAAGTACAAATCATCTTACATAAAGCCTATCCCATAAAGGACCAACTGGTTTGTTGCCCGCCCACATGGCTGTCAAATCAAGCTGGTGAAAGCGAAAGTGGGGGACATCAGCAAGAATGACATCATCTTCTGCAAACGCGAATTCTCAGATAATAGTTTGCCAGGAAGTAGGGTAAATGACAATCTAAGAAAAGCAAACGAGATTGAGCTGAGACCAGATAGAGAGGCGCAGTGAGCATTCGGAATGGCATGATGGAGTTCCCACCAGTGTATCAGCAGCAGCATGGACGTGGACGCCTCCGCCCTTCGGACAGCTCACCCAGTTCACCGACTGGCCAGAATTGCGAGTTTGCACTCCTGCCTCCTTTCCCATTCACTATTGTTGATTAGGATAGAAGTAAAGTTCATGTTCAAATAGAGGACAGTACAGTATGGAAACCTTGTAGGCGGAGCTGCAGGCGCATCATGGGGTGGTGGATGGGCTGGAGATGGCACTGATGATGGCCAATGTCATGCTGCGCCACATCAAGGACGGCCAGGACAAGGCCCAGAACAAAGGTGCTCTCTTCTACAAGGAGGCCAACCACAGTTTTCTCTAGTCACTCTTTCATCCTTCATCCTCATCATTTGCCTCTTGATTGTGCAGTGGAGAAGCTGCAAGGTGAGCTGGTCCAGAAGCGCCAGTGGCTCAAGTGGCTGAAAGAGTTTGCACTACTGCATCTGCAAAGCTGCATCGACATCTGGCAGCACGACGAGGATGACCCCAGTCCATTCCAGTTCGATCTGATCGACCCCGACTTCGTCCACAAGACCAGTTGCATGATCGTCTACGATCATGGCCAGGTGAGCCTTCTTCAAAACAGCCAATGAATAGTGTTCCATTTAGAGGACAGTTCAGTTTAGTTAAAATAGAGAACAGTTCAGTTTTTATAAACCTCTGCTGACCAATAGGCTGTCTGGCGCAAGCTCACTGATGCCCTGGACCAAATGGAGGACCAGTACCATGAGTTCACCAAGCGCATGGACGAGTTCTATGCCAAGTTCCCCTTCCCTGTGCACTTCAACTAGATTGCCAACAGTTGTACATTTATTTGCCTATCCCCATCCTTACATTCATTACTCCATCTTAAAATGCTTTATTCTTTTTGCTGGTGTTGTTGTGCTTTTACTGGAATGGACTGGGCCTGTACAACGTGGCCACCGTCAGCTTCCACCCCGACAAGATCCCCACCATGTCACTGCAGTGCCAGGCCTCCAGCAAGCGCCGCCATCTCTCCATCAAGGGTGATGTCCCCACCTTCGTGCAGCCCCTGTACTACGGCAGTCACTACTTTGCGATTACCAACGCTGCAATCCCCCAGCACCAGCGCTGCAAAGGCCATGTCGGCATCATCGACAGCCTCTACGGGAATGACACCACAGTGCCCCATAAACTCTGGAGTCTCATTCAGATGGCTAGTCTCCATTCTGCACCTGTTTCAATTAGAGGACAGTACAGTTTAATTTCAGGCCACAAACCGCTTTTATGGCATGGACGGGGAGACGCTGGGCCATGGTGCTGATAAGTACTACTACCATGCAATTTCCTGACAGTCCTGCCTGGCAGCTGATGAGGAATACGACAAGAGCAAGCCCCTGATTGGCTGCGGGTCATCATGTTTGCCTACCTGTGCGCCATCGCCAACAACACCTACCCCCTCAAGAAGTGGAAGGTCCATCTGTCTGCTTGCTCAAACTGTACTGCTCTCAAAGATAAATGGTAAAGGTGATGGACAAAGTGGCCTTGAGGTGATGGGTGGCTGATCTGGTGCTGAAATGTGCTGACACACAATAAAGTAGTACAGCTCATTTTAAGCATGTGTAGGGGGGAAGATTTTGGGGCCTGGCTGCTTGGTGAGCGGCTGTTGGTCAATGGGCCTTGGGAGGCCAAAAAGGGGCGTGTTTGGGGCGTTGGGGGGCTGACTGCACAGGAAATGTCCGCTCCCTGCGTTTGGCTGTATGGGCAAGGCTGGCGCGACAAGATCATTACAAATTGTTTAGAGTCTGGGAGGCTGGTGTGAGTATGGTTTCGGGTCTGGTGGAGCGGGCCCTGATCAGCATCGCCAAGAGCAGCCTTGCCTCTTCAAGCTCCAGTTCTTCTTCAAGCCTTGCCAAGGCCAAGCTCCAGCCCAAGGGTTTTTAGCTTTCTGTTGGCAGGTAGGTGGTATGAAAGAAAAGAGGCTTGAGGCACAGTGGTCCGAGCCTCCAAGCTGATGGAGCTGGATGAGCTGGAACAGCTGCATGAGAAACCAGAGTGGATCATCGTCAATAGCTGGAGCAAAGGTCTGCTTTTGAGCTCTTGCCAGCCTTTTCCCTTATGAGGATGAGGAAGGGGTGAGGATTGCAGGTGAGGACGAAGAGGAAGAGGGGACCAAGACTGGTGTCAAGTTCATCTTCAATGGTGTCAAGGAGGAAGCAGGCAAGGCAGGTGCTGGCTTCAAGGAGATGGAGATCGACGCCAGCGACAAGACTAACATCAAGTTCGTCTTCAAGGAGGAGCCTAGCAATGCTGCTGCTCCCGCTGCTGCCTCTAGTGCCCAAGCTCCCAAGGCCCCAGAGCCCCCCAGAGCCGAGTCCCCCAAGCTCCCTGAGCCCTCTGTCACCATGGTCCACAGGTACATGGTCAACAGCTACTTTGTCTCCTTTGACCTAAGCTACGGTCCAGTCTCAGCTCATTACCCCCGCCGTAGCTTCCCTGCCCCTCCCCAGCCCCCCAGCATTCATCGCACCCAGCCCAAAGTCATCACTCTCAATTGAGCTCTTTTTGTCTCTCTTGCTTCTTGGCACTTTTTTCTAATATTGACATGTTGCCGACAAATGGACCCTAAATGAAACGAATCAGCAGCAGCATAAAAATGTCATTCAAAGACATTGACCAAATTCTAAAGGGTTAGTAATACCTGCAAAAGCATTTCCGCTTGATAATGCA
This sequence comes from Ptycholaimellus sp. GST1_10, assembly GCA_030248095.1. Classification (NCBI taxonomy): domain Eukaryota; kingdom Metazoa; phylum Nematoda; class Chromadorea; order Chromadorida; family Chromadoridae; genus Ptycholaimellus; species Ptycholaimellus sp. GST1_10. The sequence goes on from JASANA010001202.1 coordinate 39,963, forward strand.
ATCATTAAGGCAATAAATGAATATTTTTAGTTATTTCATGAAGAGGACAGTTCAATAAAGGCTTGTTTGTGAGAGGTACAATTACAGTTTAGCGGCAGTTCAGTTTTGGTACAGTGTCTAAACTGAACTGTCCTCTTCATGAAAATTGGGAAACTGTAACTGTACCTCTGAAGAAATAAAAATACTGAACTGTCACTCTCACTAAATTAACCCGACTTCAGCCTCAAGGCCATGACCAGCTCAACCAGACTGGATGAGCACAAGCACATGGACTGCTACACCAAGTACTGCACCTCTGCCAGTGCCCGAAACAATACTCAGCAGATTGAGAAGCAGGTTCTTTTTATTCAGAAGAAGAAGTGAAGAGGAATGAGATATTTTATTGGAAGGGTGAAAATGTTGCAGTTGATCGATCTGATAAAGAAAGGGAATGAGTTGAACATGTCAAAGCAAGTACTGATAGAGGACCAGAAAGCTGCAGGAGCCTTGGCTGGAGAGCTGGGGCAGGAGCACAATAAGAAGCGGCAGTGCCGTCATGAGTTCGCCCAGGCCCTCTTCAGCACCATCGGCCCCAACTTCTTGTTGACTAACAACGACAACACAAACAACTACACCCAAGCCCACCTGGAGTTCAGCACCACCAACATCACCGTTAATTAAGCCAGCCTTGTGGACCAAGGCACTGCCTGTTGGATTGTCGGACAGTGCGGCCAGACCCTGATCAATGACAATGGCTTCAGGGTGACCTCCTCCATGCCCACGCTGCTCAACTCGCCCGACTGCCCCTTTTCCGCCTTCCACAACTCCCAGGCTCGTTCCTCCACCTCCTTCTAACTTCCCTACCCCTGCCTAGCCTCGCTCCTCCCCTACATCCCAGTTGGAGCACACCAACCTGTCCCTCTTTTCCTTTCCACTCTTTTTAAAAAGCCTCTCAGTTTCCTCCAGACGCTTTTGGTGTTCCTGTTTAGCCATTCCTTAGCCCAGCATGGCATCCCCCATTTTAAAATGCTTAAAAAATATTTTATTCCACTTTTTCACTATGATTTTGAGGGTAGAATTTTTTATCCTATTCTTTTCCATAATTTTTGGCATTTCATTTTTTTTTATTCTAGGCCATAAAATATCTGTGAAATGAGAAACACCGATTCAGGTAACCTGAAAAATGCTGCAACACTTTTTATCAGCAATTACTGGAGCTGATTGCCCTGTTTTCTCACCTCATTCCACAGTAATCCCCAAGGAATACTCCTTACACTATATTCAGATCCGCACAATTTTCCCATAGTATCTCTCAGTCCCAAATTCCTAAGGACCAAAAGCAGCATTCTTAGCAGTGCTTCTCCTGCTGCTCCTTGCCTGACCTGGGCTCTCTGGCCTTGATATAGTGCACCCTATTGGCCCAGAGGCAAATCTGAAGGTCCTGGCTTTATTCAAGCAGCTAGGAGCATCCTTCAAGTAGCAGAGCTAGGCAGGCTCCAGAAATCCACAAAAGTCAGTTCCACACTTCAACTTTGCCACATTTGAAGGACTGGCAGATGTGTGACTTTCATATAGTTCTGGGGAGTCAGACCAAAGCTAATCAGCTAAGAGGATAATCCTATGAAGCTTAGGGGAAATGGGGACCAGCATTGGTACTATGGACTAAGGACCAGCATTGAGACCAATTGGTCCTAAGGACAGTTATGCTCACATTTTCCTCCCCAGCATAACCTGAAAAGGTTCTGGGCTCACTGAGGACCCTTATATGCTGTCCTAGGTTGCCTATGTTTACCCTGGCAAGGCATGTTTGCCTTGTAAATGACTTCATGCTTTGCTGGAACCTTTTCCCCTAAGCTTCTAGAATTATCCTCTAAGCTGCTTCGTTTTGGCCAGTCTCCCAAGCACTATATAAAAGTCCCACTTTTGCCAGTCCTTCAGTTGTGACAGAATTGAATAGTGGATCTGTGACAAATGGGGCTACTGCTGCCTGCCCAGCTCATGTCTGAGTTGTCAACATTGATTAAACAAAGCCAGGACTTTCACCTTTATCTCTGAGCCATCAAGATCCACCACATCAAGGCCAAAAGTCTCAGGTCAAGCAAGTAGCAGCAGGAGGAGCACTGCTGAGTATGCTGCTTTTGGTCCAAGCAAATTTGAACTGAGATATACTAGAGTAATTAAGATTGAGATGACCTGAAATCAGTGTAAGGAGTATTCCTGAGGAGTTATTGCAACAGGAACAGTATGTGCCCATTGGTAGTTTGGGCTGAACAGAAAAGATTGAGAAAATTGTAATCTTGACCAGGAAAGATATGTCTAACCTGAAAAGATAAGATATTTTTGCATTTTTATGTATTTTTATCTTAATTATACATTAAGACATTAAGGGTATCTTTTTCCAATCAGACCACTAACACCAAAGATAAATATATATTGCAACCCATTCCCCAGCTTTTTTGTGAGCAAGTAGCTACATTTAGCAGTGCCCTGAAAAAGTTCATTTTTTGTTTCTATTTTCTCAGTTTACATAAGAATGGTTGGTGGCAATCTTTATCATTTTGTTAGGAACCCATTTTTTCTGTAGGCAAAAGTAGTATTTCCAAGGTTTGTATATGCCTTTTCTCATTGAGTATCCCATGACACCTGGTGCTTCGCAGATACCTCAAAGCTCTGAGCAGCATACACATTGAGGAGGTGTTCAAGGGCCTTGTTGTCAATGGATATTGGAGATTCGAGGATCAAAATGAGGTGGTGCTGGACTGTGGTGATTCACCCATGCAGCGCTTCCTCCATTACTTCCAAAAAACCTTCATTAGAACAGCCAAAGAAAGGGCCTCCGGAACTTGCTGCAGAGTTAAATATGCTGTTTTGAAATTGTGGAAAAGACTTTGTGTTTTGAAAAGACTTTGTGTTTTTTTTGATTGGATTTTGCCGCAGACTTGGTATGATTTTGCCGCAGGCTTTGTCTATTTGTGTTGTTTAGGATCTTGCCGCAGTTGTTGCATGAGTTTGCCACAAACTTTTTCGGTTGTGTGGTTTCTTTGATGTCATTAGGGATATTTTGTGCAGGATTTTGCCACAGATGATGTATGATTTTGCTGCAGACTTTTTATAGGTATGTTATTTTTGTGTTGTATGATGGTTTTAATGTCTGATTTTGCTGCAGGCTTGGTATGATTTTGCCGCTGACTTTGTATTTTTTTAGTTGGATTTTGTCGTAGACTTGGTGTGATTTTGCCGCAGGCTTTGTCTTCTTGCGTTGTTTTGGATTTTGCCGCAGATGATGTATGATTTTGCCACAGACTTTTTAAAGGTATGTTATTTATGCATTTATGATGGTTTTAATGTTGGATTTTGCCACAGGTTTGGTATGATTTTGCCGCAGATTTTGTATTTTTTAATTGGATTTTGTCATAGACTTGGTATGATTTTGCCGCAGGCTTTGTCTTCTTGCGTTGTTTAGGATCTTGCCGCAGTTGTTGTATGAGTTTGCCACAAACTTTTTCGGTTGTGTGGTTTCTTTGATGTCATTAGGGATATTTTGTGCAGGATTTTGCCACAGATGATGTATGATTTTGCCGCAGACTTTTTATAGGTATGTTATTTTTGTGTTGTATGATGGTTTTAATGTCTGTTTTTGCTGCAGGCTTGGTATGATTTTGCCGCTGACTTTGTATTTTTTTAGTTGGATTTTGTCGTAGACTTGGTATGATTTTGCCGCAGGTTTTGTCTTCTTGCGTTGTTTTGGATTTTGCCGCAGATGATGTATGATTTTGCCACAGACTTTTTAAAGGTATGTTATTTATGCATTTATGATGGTTTTAATGTTGGATTTTGCCACAGGTTTGGTATGATTTTGCCGCAGATTTTGTATTTTTTTAATTGGATTTTGTCATAGACTTGGTATGATTTTGCCACAGGCTTTGTCTTCTTGCGTTGTTTAGGATTTTTCTGCAGATGTTGCATGATTTTGCTGCAGACTTTGTTGGTTGTGCAGTTTCTTTGATGTCAATAGTGGTATTTTGTGCATGATTTTGCCGCAGATGTTGTATGATGTTGCCGCAGAGTTTTTTAAGGTATGTTATTTCTGCAATTTATAATGCAAAAAGTGAAAAAACAATGGATTACTTAGATAGCAATATTTCTTGGCGGTGTATTAGAGTATTATATCTTTGAAATCTATGACAAGCTGTGCTATATTCAAATGTCGCCTAGAGCTTTTTCACAATTTCCAATTACTCAGCAATCTGGAAGATATATTATTCGATCGGCTTACAAAAGGGTGCCTCAATTAATGGGCAACCAATCAGCAAAAATTCCCTGACTTGTCCTGGATTCATTGGTGGGCCCACTTCAGTCTGGCCCCTTTTTTTGCTGTCATATTATTCTTCTACTTTGACTGATTGTTTAATTTTCCTCAACAAATAATTATAGACTGAATTTGCCTATGAAGCTAATTTAATTGGAAATGTTACGTTCTCCAACAAGATGGCATTAATTGACCTTAGTTTGATATTGTTTTCTTGTGCCAAAAGTGGGACAAGACTATTTTAGCCCTTGCGGTGGCTAAGGCTCAAATGTATGCAATGAAACCTCAGGCAACTAAGTTAACGTAGGCCACATAAAGGAGGCGCTTTTTGGCTGTTTGGAGAGAAGGACTAAGGTCCTCTGGAGCGGTCGTGCTGACTTGAGCTCTCACCGTAATTTTTGCGCGGCCGAAGGCCACCTGCCGTGGAGGGCAGGGCAGTCAGAGCTCCGTAGGCCGGAGGGCATGGGTGCAGAGGCCCCGGGGCGCAGCCTAGCATGCGAAGCATGCTAGGTGAAGCGTAGGGGCCGTAGCACCCGTGCCCAGAAGCCAGAGGTGCCGGGGCCCGTACTCCGTGGTTTTTCAACAAAATTGGCTAATTTTTTGCATGAAGGTCCGCCTAGGTGGTATCTCCAGGCCATTTTTTGTGCTTGACGTAATTTTGCGTTTTTCGCCCAAAACCCAAAATTTTGATGTTTCAAAGTACCAAAAATCATAAATCGCTGGGTTTTCAATGAAATCAGCTGATTTTTGGCAGGTACATCCGTCAAAGTAATATCTTGAAGCTGGCAAAAGGAAATTTCGAAATATTTTGTATTTATTGATTTATAGTCAAAAACCCAAAATATTGATGTTTCAAATTTTGAACATGCATAAGTCCATGGTTTTTCGATGAAACTAGCTGATTTTTGGTATGTACATCCGTGAAAATAATATCTTGAAGCTGGCAAAAGGAATATTGGAAATTTTTAGTATTTCTCGATTTATAGTCAAAAACCCAAAATCTTGATGTTTCAAAAATTGGAACATGAATAATTCATAGTTTTTCATTGTAATCTGATGAATTGTGGCATTTTCATATAGGTGGTGTCTTGAGGTGAGGCCGCGCATCTTGGCAACTGCCGAGAATACCTTGTTGATTCACAGGTTAGCAAAATTCAAGCAAGGCAAAGTTCCGGTCTTGATGTGAACTTAGTCTTGGAGGCAGCGCGGAGCTATGGCATCATTGATTCATGTTGGACCATTTAATAAAGTCTCTAAGAAATGTCGGATTCGGGTGTGGAGCCAGATTCTGTGGCTGGGGGAATCTCTGTGGAGACCCAGGAAAGTGGCTCCTCAGTCTTTTCTGACATGGGTCAGCAGGATGAGTTGGAAGGGGTGGAAGCTTTGCAGCCAGGTGCTTTGCAAGTCATCGAGGTGTTCTTTTCACTTCTTTTGTGGCATCATTCATTATGTGAATGATGGATTCTTGCCGCAGAGTTTGATTATCATTTCAGGGTGAGGTGAGCCAGGCATCCACGGTGGAGTTGCCTCAGAATGTGGCGGACCCGGTGGAGTTGGAGCAAGGGTCTGGCGAGGAGGAGAATGGAGAGAGCAGCAGTGGAGATGAATTCGGCAGTCCTAGCCAATCTTCGCAGGATGCAACTGTGGCTTTCTATGGACTGGATCTGGCAAAGAAGGTTTTTGCTTATGTTGCTGTTTTGGAAGTTGATGCAGAGGTCATAGTGGTTGTGATAACATTAAATTTGCTGCAGACTTTGGAAAGGAAGTTTTTGTAGGCTGCCACGGCACACACGCTTGCTATCTGCATTCCCCCAATGAATCCTTGCCCCACGGGCCGCTACCGCAAGTGGAGCCTGGAGGTTCTGGTGCTACGCAAGATCAACCTCTTCCACAGCTACATTCACCTAGGACCAGCAGGCCATGGAGCCTGACAAGGAGAGCAATGGCGGTGTTCGGGGTACAGCAGCAAAGATGGTTGACCCCTGCGGAATGAACATGCTGCAGTATAGTAGTTGTTTATTTTGAGGGAAGAAGCAGAAGTCCAGCAATGGCTGCACTCACTACGTCCTGACTAAACGGATGCCAAATCCTGGCAAAATGCACATTTGCATCATCAGTTGCTACGGAGACCACAAGTGCTGCAGGGAGCTTGGGGTGAAGACAAAGAAGACGAGGATGACGACGTTGAAGCATGGATTCGATCAAGGCCTCCCCGTCATGGCAGCTCATCTGGCCAAGGGCCAATTTTGCATCAAGGCTCAGGTTTTTGCCTGTAGCTTTGCTTTGTTGCATAGGTGGTGAATTTGCCTCAGTGTTGTTGGATTAGTGTGTTACCTTGTTAGAAAAGTTGGGTTTGTTGGTGGTTGTTTCTGCTTGAATTTGCCGCAGAGTTTTTGGTTTGCAGAACAAACACGTGAGTAACTTGCGGTGGCTGCTGGTGGATGAGGTGCGTGACTTGGACACTTTGGTCCTGCATCACATCGGTGCCATGGACAACCTCAAGCAGGCTGCCCAGGCTTTGCACACTTTGGCCTGGCCTACTTCTACGGTTTGCATTGGATAGGTGAATGAAGTTGATTGCATGATTTGATATTTGTAGAATCTGCCCAACAAATCCTTTGAATTGGATGAGGAGATGAAGTCGATGAGCCTAGGTGGATGCAAGCATCGCATTCTGCTGGTGGACAGGGGTTTGTTTGGCTTTATTTTTTGTGGAAATTTGCCGCAGACTTTCAGTATAATTGTGGTTACAGGGAAAGTGGAGCTGGAGGGCTGGGAGCAGCTGACTTGGAAGCAGCGGAAGAGTGCCTCCAAGCTCCATGATCGCAGCCTGGCCTTTATCAACCCTGACTGGAAGTACGTCATCCACAAAACAACTTCGTTTGCCACCAATGGCATGTTCAAGATCTCCCCCCTTGGCTGGTATCAAGTTAGTTATTTTTTAGCTTAGGTATGATGTAGGTTGGAGTTTGAAATTGTCGTAGAGGATTTTGCCGCAGAGAAATATGAAGCTTTGCAATTTTAGTAGGTGTGGATAGTGAAGATGCATTTGTAGGTCTACATCATCGGAGGCCTGGTGAGCAACGGGGAGTTGACAGTGCTGATACCGATCGTCTATGCCTTCCTTTGTGGGAAGCGACAGCTGCACTACCAGAAGATCCTGGAAGCATTCAAGAAGAAGTGCGGGCAGGGTCTGTGTGTCAAGTTGATCATGACGGATCTCAAAGTTGGTTTGCTCTTTGATGCTGAGATTGTGAGAGGTGGTTATTTTCAGAAGGGCCAGATCAATGCTTGGCGGGAAGTTTTTGGTGACGGCATCTTGACCTCACTCTGCTACTTCCATTTCCTCCACGTTCATCTAATTGGGCTGGCGCGAACGGAGCTTTAGCGGAGTGTCAGCGCCCAGCCCCTCTTTTCGACCTAGGTGTACGTTTAAGGGGTTATTGCTAGATCTCAATTTTGATAAGGCTGCTGCTTGTCAAAGAAAGCTCCAATCATTTTAATTCTTTTTGCAATGGAAAGAGCAACATCGAATTGACTATAGTTTATCTTTTGACTTTTGCCCAAAACTATTTGTTTTAATATGAAAAATGCAAAAAACCATTTGTCCGAACTCCGACTCCTCCTCCTCCTCCTCCTCCTTCTTCTTCTCCACATCTATTCAATGGATGATAGTAGGTATTCATTTCTTCCCCCACTTCTTCCCCCGGGTCCTTGAGCCTCATGTATTGACTTTTATTCATAAGTCTTCAGTTAAACAACTATGCATATGCATCCATGGTGTAGTGGTCTATGCGATTAACCAGCTGGGGCAACCTGGGAGGTTCGAATCCTTCTTAGGCAATCATTTTTTTTTGGAAACTTTAAGTTAAAAAAATAACTGGTACTATCGGCAGGTCAAAATTAGAGCTATTTTCTCCCAAAAATCGATTGCCCTAAGCATATATCATGAAAATTTCACAAAAATATGTTATGTTGCCCATAAATTTGAAATTTTTTTTGAATTTCGAATTTTTATTGGTTATATTTTTTAAATAATTAAATAAAAACAAAATATTTTTTATTTTTTTATCCATTAATATCTAAATATATTTTCGAATCTTTTATGTTTGTTATATTTATTCAATGAGTTTATTTTTATTTATTTATTTTTCATATATTTAAAAAAAAATTTATTTATACATTTTATATTATATTAAAAGTGGAAGAAATAACTGGTACCATTGGCAAGCCAAATGTGGGTCTCTTTTCTCCAAATTTTGTAATTGCCTCGAGCAAAAAGTCAAGGAAATACATCTACTACTAGTGGAATCTGCTGCATCATCTGTATTTTGTTTTTGGCGCGCATGGAAAGAGACACTGAACTGCGCGCCAAAAACAAAATGCAACTGTCCAAGCAGATTCCACTAGTAGTAGATGTATTTCCTTGACTTTTTGCTCGAGGCAATTACAAAATTTGGAGAAAAGAGACCCACATTTGGCTTGCCGATGGTACCAGTTATAGTCTTGTTGCGATTGGGAAATGGAGTAGTGATCATTTTAGGCGGTCCTGATCAAGATGAAAGACCTGCGGGTCTATCAGCAGCTTTGAACTAACGAAGTGCAGAGGGCAAAGGCGTGGCACGTGATTCTCCTTGCCTTCCTTCCAGAAAACAAGATCCATTTGGCCATGGAAGAGCTCCTGGATCTGGAGTTTATTTCTATGAATTTTTCTGCATAATTTTGATGTTGCTTCTATGCAGGGAGTACCAGGGAGAGAAGTGGGTGGTGTTCTTCAAATACTTCTGCAAGAACTACGTCAGTGTTCAGATGGTGGAGGACGGTGTCACATCCTGGTCCAAGCCTGCCTATAGCCTGGACTGGTGGTGTCAGGTATTATGATTTTGCCACAGAGTTTTTAATTGAATGGTATTTTGGTTGCAGCACAAGAATGCGGCCAAGAAATCTCCTCTGACCAATAATTATATGGAGGGACACAACTTGGCAGCAAAAAAAGTGATCGGAGTCTGGCTGGGCATGTACAGCGCCATCATCGGCATGACCAATCTCTTTGGGGATGCTCACCTCACCTCCATGGAGGCAGGAATCATCGGATCCACCGATGGGCTGGTAGGTGGTTTCATGCCAAGTGTGTGATTGTATGAGTCTGATTCTAGGCTCCTGTCACTGCCAACAATGCTGAGGATGATGATGAAGTGGTGGCTGGAGGCAGTGTTGGCAGTCCGGTGGAGGGTGATTGGCGGCATTGGCCCAGTGTGGCTTCCAGCAGTGGTGCCTCTCATGTAAGTTTGCCACAGACTTTGTATGATTTTGCTGCAGAGTTTGATTGGGTTTCCTTGACCAGTATCCTGGACAACGATTTTGAAAGTGCTGCGGAGATCAAGCAATGCCGTGCACTGCCTCGTTGGGTGCAACAGCAGGCCCTGTCAGAGGAGCGGCATGTCATCTGCAAGTCCTTCCGATACGAGTTTTGCCACAACCTCATTGGCTTCCTAGACTGGCTCTATCACCTCCAGAACAAATACAATCCCAAGGCGGAGGTTGGCTTTGAGTAAGGTTCATGGAGAGTAGGAGGGCAGTTGCTTGATTGCAGTGCAAGATGTTCAATGAGGAGGGTGATGAGTACAACTTCTTCCTGCACAAGGATGAGGAGGATGAGGCAATCAAGAAGCTCAAGAACTATGTCCTGGCCATCCAAGCCAGGTATGAGGAGATGGTCACTTGCATGCAGCACAACCTGAATGACTACAATGCTAGGCATAAATAAGGTCTTCAGCAACTTTGGCAATGTGGAGAAGTTCAAGGCCAAGAGTTAGCACCCCCATGCCTCTGTTTTCAGGCAATCAACAAAAGTAGCTGAGTTGTTCTGGGCAAAGATGGAAGAGGAGGAGGCGCTGGTGGCGTGGGTGGAGGGGATGCGCAAGGGTCTCAATGAGGGGATCTTCAACCCCACCTGTTCCTGCTCCACAATCCTGACAAGGAGTGGCCCAGCAGCCACGTGATTGGCATCAGCACTGGCAAGATTCTTTCATTTACTCCAGCCTTTCTTCTTCCCTCCCATAGAGAAGAAGAGTGTGTGCTGTAGGTGCTGTGGGAGTGCCCCACCAACACCATGGCCAGCATCCTGGGCTGGCAGGACAAGTTTAAGCATGGCATGAGCACCTTCTACAAGGTCTTCCTACCCACACCCACCGCTGCCAGTGCTGCCTGAGCCGTTTGGCCCTAGTCCCTTCCTGCCATTGTCTTCTTTGTCTCTTGCTCCTGGACATTCTTCATCATTGCCTTGCTCTGTCCACAGCAGCCAGCTGGATATGAGCCTTGGCCAGCTGCTGGGCTTGGGAGTCCCAGCTTGTTCTGGGCAGATTGAAGCTGGCTGTTGAGCTGGCAGGCAATGGCGGCGCTATCCATGCCCTAGCGCTTCAGCTTCTCCTCAAGGAGCTTTTTGGATGCCTGCATCAGCTGCAGACCCCCACCGCAGTGCCACCATCTCTGCTGCATCCATTTTCTCCAATGAAAAATGATAGCAATAGTTGCAGTGCGCAAGACACTTGAGGGCTTGGAGAAAAAACACAAGCTATTTTGTTGGCTATTGGATGTGCTGGAAGATTTCCATGGCATATGGATAGAAAGCAGTTCTGGCAAATACCACTATCACTGCTCAACCCACACAGTTTCACCATCCAGAATTCTGTCAGCCCCAAACTCAGCGCACTATTGGTTAGGCATACTTTTGCCCCTGTTGTTGGTGGCTTGAAGCTGGTAGCCAATTATTTTACATACGCTTTGGGAGACCCTTGAAACTGCCCTTGCCACCATCAATTGCAATCTGAAAGTGGTCAAATGCAAGTTTTTGGAGATCTCCTGATGACCTCATTTACTGTTTTCCTATTACTGAAATTGTGAATCTCCGCTTCAGTGTTTTTTCTCTCTTAGCTGGTTTCTTTATAATGCTTGTAATAAAGTTAGCTTGGGCATCAAGGTAATGAAATTTATTTTATTCATCTTATCATGAAACTAGCTTGGGCTCTAAGGCGATGAAATTAATTTTTAGACTCTTATCATGAAATTATACTTACAAAATTGTGAATGTCTAAAGAGCTAAGAGAGCCCAGAAAATGTTCACCATTGTTATGTTGCAGTTTTATGGCAGGTTAGAATAAAGCATGAAAAAGTTTAATTGATTAGCAGAAATATTCTGAGTCAAAATTTCCATCATGCAAAAGTAATGTTGGTAGCAAAAACAAAAAACTAGCAAAATATAAAAAAATAATATTTTAAATAATATTTTTCGCTATAATGCATATTTCTTATCAATATTAATAAATGTTTAGTTTTTTAGCTCTATCTGAACAATCGTTCCAATGTAGGTTAAATTTTCTGGGCTCTCTTAGCTCTTTAGACATTCACAATTTTGTAAGTATAATTTCATGATAAGAGTCTAAAAATTAATTTCATCGCCTTAGAGCCCAAGCTAGTTTCATGATAAGATGAATAAAATAAATTTCATTACCTTGATGCCCAAGCTAACTTTATTACAAGCATTATAAAGAAACCAGCTAAGAGAGAAAAAACACTGAAGCGGAGATTCACAATTTCAGTAATTTCATCCAATTTGAACAGCCAAAGGCCAATAAAGAGCCTAATGCCCAATACCATGCATTGATGATGAGCGGCTTGTACACCACAGCCTGGCAGAAGCCCATGAAGACAATGTGTAAGCAAATGGACAACAGATTCGTAATCTACGCCCCCAATTTACCTATATGGTGCTGTTATTGAGGCCAAAAACCATTTAAAATGTCCCAAGACGAAGTTGATGATGAGCTGCTTGTACACCACAGCCTGGCAGAAGCCCATGAAGACAATGTGTAAGCAAATGGACAAAAGATTCGTAATTTATGCCCCAATTTACCTATATGGTGATGTTATTCAGGCCAAAAACCCCTTAAAATGCCCCAAGACGAAGTTGATGATGAGCTGCTTGTACACCATGGCCTGGTAGAAGCCCATGAAGACAATGTGTAAGCAAATGGACAAAAGATTCGTAATCTATGCCCCAATTTACCTATATGGTGTGGTTATTGAGGCCAAAAACCCCCTTAAAATGCCCCAAGACGAAGTTGATGATGAGCTGCTTGTACACCACGGCCTGGTAGAAGCCCATGAAGACAATGTGTAAGCAAATGGACAAAAGATTCGTAATCTACGCCCCAATTTACCTATATGGTGCTGTTATTGAGGCCAAAAACCCTTTAAAATGCCCCAAGACGAAGTTGATGATGAGCTGCTTGTACACCATGGCCTGGTAGAAGCCCATGAAGACCAGATTTGCACCTATGGTTGTTTACTATCAAATCGTATCTATTTTTCGAGCCGGTTTCATATCTAGACTCAAAATTAACTTAAACCATCGCCACTGGGCAGCATATCATTTTTAGGATCATTACAGTGCACCCTATAAGTCAAAAATGGTCAAAATTTTTTTTTCAAAAATTCAATGTTTTATATACAGGTTTTGTGTAGTTTTTTGCCAGAATACCGAATCTATCCTTGTTTTTTCCCTCCGAGCATTCTAAAAAAAATTATTCAAGATTTTTGATTTTTTTTGTAAGGGTCCCCCCTTACGTTCAATCGATTTTCCAACCTCAATTTCAGCATAAAGGAGGCCGAAAATCAAAATTCTGGAGGCACCATGCCACCCTCCAGGGTCGATATACTATAGTGACGTTGAGACTGGAGCCCCAGATATTGCCAATCCCCATGCCGAGCAGAACGTACGGCGCACGGCGCACGGCGCACGGCGGACGGCGGACGGATAACGGACGGACACTTTTTAAAAAGTTTTTTGGCCATAACTTGCCCAATTCTCAACCAAATTTGGCAAATTTTTTTTTAAATTAAAGCTCTGTGTCTGCTGCGTCCATTGAGCCTACTCACAGCTCTTTAACATGCCCAAGGAATTAATGGCATTGATTCATATTTTCAAAAGCCGTAATAGGGTTGGTCCTTGGCTAAGAGGGGACTGTGCTTACGCTCCGCTCGCACAGCCCCAATTGTGCTCAAATTTATCATGTGATTTATTCCTGTGACCTGTTTTATTCCTCTGACTGGGCTGGAATTCCGCTTGTTGGGCTAGTGTAGTCTTAGGTGTAGGGACAACTATGGCATCTCTGTAGTTATTTTGTCACTATTATATTTTTCAAACAATGGGTAAAGTCTCTCTCAAGTCTCTACCATCTTTCAAAAATCAGGAGTATTTCCAGTAAATTCATCGTCAAGGAATAACCAATAGGGAAGAGTGCCAAACTGCGTGCTTCAGAGCAGACAAGCCCCCTCGCATCCATATGTAGGATACATGCACATCTAATAAAGCTTCCACCTTTTAAAAACTAAATTTGCAATGGAGTTTGTTTTCATCATATTCTCACTCTAGTCACTCAGTTTAGACAGGCAAAAATATGAAGTCTGGTCATCATGCCTGGAGTGCTCAATCCATACCCATCCAGGCAGCAGGTCAACCAGTTTCTATCGCAGGACTATGGCCCAAAAGCAAAGTGCTACCTGCCCCACACTCCCATGTACCAGCATCTGATGCAGGTGTTCTCCCATACTTATTCATTTGACATCAAACACAGGTTTATTGAAGACCATTTTGGGTGCTGATGTTGCAATCCAGTTGCTAGAGTTGTTATTACAGCTTGAATCCAGTTGTTACAGCTGGAATCTGAGATCATCCCACTTCAGGTACTTGATATTCTGACTTATGCTTGCTTAGGCTTTTTTGGTTATTTTTCTAGGTCCTCAACAAGTTACCCACCAGAGTTGTGTTTGCCTACAGGATGATGCCCACCTTCACTTTCTCATTAATGTCAGTGAAGAAATCGATCATATGCATGCTGAATGCCAAGTCCAGAATGGAACTCATGGGTGATCGTTTGACCTATCCATACCCATTGAAGTACAAATCATCTAACATAAAGCCTATCCCATAAAGGACCAACTGGTTTGTGGCCCGCCCACATGGCTGTCAAATCAAGCTGGTGAAAGCAAAAGTGGGGGACATCAGCAAGAATGACATCATCTTCTGCAAAGGCAAATTCTCAGATCATAGTTTGCCAGGAAGTAGGGTAAATGACAATCTAAGAAAAGCAAACAAGATTAAGCTGAGACCAGATAGAGAGGCACAGTGAGCATTTGGAACGGCACGATGGAGTTCCCGCCAGTGTATCAGCAGCTGAAGGCTGGAGTGTGGACGTGGATGCCTCCGCCCTTCGGACAGCTCACCCAGTTCACCGACTGGCTGGAATTGCAAGTTTGCACTCCTGCCTCCTTTCCCATTCACTATTGTTGATTAGGATTGAAGTAATTTCATGTTCAAATAGAAGACAGTACATAATGGAAACCTTGTAGGTGGAGCTGCAGGCACATCGTGGGGTGGTAGATGGGCTGGAGACAGTGCTGATGGTGGCCAATGTCACACTGCGCCACATCAAGGACGGCCAGGACAAGGCCCAGAACAAAGGTGCTCTCTTCTACAAGGAGACCAACCACAGTTTTCTCTAGTCATTCTTTCACCCTTCATCCTCATCATTTGCCTCTTGTTTGTGCAGTGGAGAAGGTGCGCGGTGAGCTGGTCCAGAAGCACCAGTGGCTCAAGTGGCTGAAAGAGTGCTGCATCGACATCTGGCAGCACGATGAGGATGACCCCAGTCCATTCCAGTTTGATCTGATCGACCCCGACTTCATCCACAAGACTGGTCGCATGATCGACTATGATCATGGCCAGGTGAGCCTTCTTCAAAACAGCCATGAATAGTGTTCTATTAGAGGACAGTTCAGTTTAGTTCAAATAGAGAACAGTTCAGTTTTTAAAAACCTCTGCTGACCAATAGGCTGTCTGGCGCAAGCTCACTGATGCCCTGGACCAAATGGAGGACCAGTACCATGAGTTCACCAAGTGCATGGACGAGTTCTATGCCAAGTTCCCCTTCCCTGTGCACTTCAACTAGATTGCGAACAGTTGTACATTTATTTGCCTATCCCCATCCTTACATTCATTACTCCATCTTAAAATGCTTTATTCTTTTTGCTGGTGTTGTTGTGCTTTTACTGGAATGGACTGGGCCTGTACAACGTGGCCACCGTCAGCTTCCACCCCGAAAAGATCCCCACCATACCACTGCAGTGCCAGGCCTCCAGCAAGCGCCGCCATCTCTCCATCAAAGGTGATGTCCCCACCTTCGTGCAGCCCCTGTACTACGGCAGTCACTACTTTGCGATTACCAACGCTGCAATCCCTCAGCACCAGCGCTGCAAAGGCCATGTCGGCATCATCGACAGCCTCTACGGGAATGACACCACAGTGCCCCATCAACTCTGGAGTCTCATTCAGATGGCTAGTCTCCATTCTGTACCTGTTTCAATTAGAGGACAGTACAGTTTAATTTCAGGCCACCAACTGCTTTTATGGCATGGACGGGGAGACGCTGGGCCATGGTGCTGACAAGTGCTACTACCATGCAATTTCCTGACAGTCCTGCCTGGCAGCTGATGAGGAATACGACAAAAGCAAGCCCCTGAATGGCTGCGGGTCATCATGTTTGCCTATCTGTGCGCCATCGCCGACAACACCTACCCCCTCAAGAAGTGGAAGGTCCATCTGTCTGCTTGCTCAAACTGCACTGCTCTCAAAGATAAATGGTAAAGGTGATGGACAAAGTGGCCCTGAGGTGATGTGTGGCTGAGCTGGTGCTGAAATGCCCTGACACACAATAAAGTAGTACAGCTCATTTTAAGCATGTGTAGGGGGGAAGATTTTGGGGCCTGGCTGCTTGGTGAGCAGCTGTTGGTCAATGGGCCTTGGGAGGCAAAAAGGGGCATGTTTGGGGCGTTGGGGGGCTGACTGCACAGGAAATGTCCGCTCCCTGCGTTTGGCTGTATGGGCAAGGCTGGCGCGACAAGATCATTACAAATTGTTGAGAGTCTGGGAGGCTGGTATGAGTATGGTTTCGGGTCTGGTGAAGTGGGCCCTGATCAGCATCGCCAAGAGCAGCCTTGCCTCTTCAAGCTCCAGTTCTTCTTCAAGCCTTGCCAAGGCCAAGCTCCAGCCCAAGGGTTTTTAGCTTTCTGTTGGCAGGTAGGTGGTATGAAAGAAAAGAGGCTTGAGGCACAGTGGTCTGAGCCTCCAAGCTGATGGAGCTGGATGAGCTGGAACAGCTGCATGAGAAACCAGAATGGATCATCGTCAATAGCTGGAGCAAAGGTCTGCTTTTGAGCTCTTGCCAGCCTTTGCCCTTATGAGGATGAGGAAGAGGTGATTTGAATGGGTTATTTATTTCAAACACGCAAGGACAAGGGTAAAATTTGAATTATCATGGCTAATATCCTTCTTGAATTAATAAATATGGAACAAGTATATCCAGGTAATTCATGCTGTGTGACCGCAGGACTATTCGTTGCTATCTTTGTTCCTTCTCGTTCCTCTATGGTAAAAGCTGTTAAAATTCTTTATCTGTAAGTGTAGATTAGCAATGGCAACAGTTCCATGTGGTGGTGCAGGGTCCAAAACGAAAACAATTTCCTCTACCTTCAAACCAATTGACATTGTAGACTTGCTCTTCCCTGCGCACTGAATTGTTCGTTTCTTGCGGCCTTGATGGTCTTGTGTGTCCCCGTCTCGCTGATCCCATCTCAGTTGTCATGGTGCGGGCTCCCTGTGGCTTAAGTCTGAAAGCAAGCTCTTAACCTTTCCCCCCCCCCCTCCATTTCTTGTTCTCCCCATGAGCTGAGGGTACCTTTTTTCCAGTCTCTTTACGACATTGATTAGCTCATTTTTGTCGAAACCTTTGTGGAACATGTTCTCTGTCAACAGCTCGATGTTAAGTTTTAACCCTTCCCAAGTGTTGCAAACTCTGGCGATCCTAATCATCTGACTAAAGAACGAGTTCAATCCCAGCTGCATCGGTTGGTTGCTACATTTCTTGGGCATTGTGATTACGTCGAAGTTGAAGCTTCTTCGTTTATCGTATATGGTTCTCACCCCGTTTTCAGCCCCTATGCTCAAGTCCAGAAAGTGTAATTGATCATCCGTAACATTGTCGAAGGAAAGCGGTAACGAAGGAGGATACATGGTAGCTGCAGCCTCCCTTAGGGCTCCAGAATTAAAGCTTAGAATGTCATCAATGTATCTCCTTGTCTCTTTAAGTCGTTTAGCCATGCCCAGGTTTTCAGGTTTTATGAGAAAGTCGAATTCTAGTTTAGACAGGACCAGGTCTGCTACTATCGGACTACAGCTTGTTCCCATTGCAATCCCCTTCACTTGTCTGAATATTGTACCAGCATATTTTACATATGCCTCATCTACCGTTATATCGATCAGTTTGTTTACTTGGGCTAATGTATAGCTATTCCCGGCCCTACCTTCATTATTGTGCATGTATGGGAATTTAGACTTAGTTATGTATTTATTTCGACAAAAGATGATGGAAGTGATGCCCTTTAGTGCTTGTTTCACCAGTTCGTGTTCTAGCGCCGTGAATAGTGTGCTAAAGTCTGCTGAACACATTGTGTTGGATGGGACCCCTTCGCCAGTCTGTAGCAGATGTAACACTTCCCCACTGTTTTTAATGCTCCAGCACACATCTATGCCTTTACGTTCACCTATGCTTCTTAAGTACCTTTCCCAATGTCCCTTTATAGTACCTAATAATTTAGTAAGTTCTAGCCCCACTGCCTTCAGACTACTTTTCTTTGCCCCTGCGATGAATCGAGCCCCTATTGGAGTTTTGTGGAATTTTGGGGTCATCCATATCACCGGTATTGTTCGATTTTCCACACTTATCTCCCCTAGTCCCGTTTCCAGCAAAAGTTTGTTATGTCGTTCTATCAGGTCTGTCTCGCTTCCCACCCAAGGTTTGTATGTACCGTTTCCCTTTGCTTCCCAGTTGCCGTCTTGTGTTTCTTCCATCCCCATCTCCTTGTTTAGCCTCATTAGGTAGCCTTTCTTGCAGATCACCGCCAAGTTGTTGCTAGCCTTGTCTACTGGTGTTACTACGTAGCGTCGATGTAGCTCCTTTAGTCCCGTTTGCAGTAACTCCCATTCTCCTTTTCCTCCTTCTGCTTCTGTCTTAACCATGAATCTTCTTTGTTCCTTGTTCAGTATCTGTTCCAGTGTGTTCCATGTTTCCTGTGCTTGTGCCCTGGTTATTCTCCCTGCCTCCCTTTCTCCATCCACCCAGGCTCTTAGTGTCTCTTTTGTTGCTTCGAAGGCTTCTTCTAGCCCTGTTCCGTTTTGGGGTCTGAATTTTAGACCCTTCTGTAACACGTTTCTCAGGTTTCGTTCCAGCCAGTCGAGTTTCCCTGTTAGGACGTGTCCTAGTTCCTTTAACTCAGATTTCTCTCTCCCGCAGTGGCAGTGCATTGTCATGATGCTTCTTAGCTTCGTTAGATCCAATTTTTTCAAAAACCTTGAATAGTTCAGTGCTTTGTTTCCTGTTTGTTCTGGAAGTTTCCATGAGAATCTAGTTTCTTCTACTCGTTCCTTGGGAATCGTCAGTTTGTTCTTGTTTCTGTTTAGAATCCATTTTGGTTCCATGGCCCCGCTCAGCCTGTTGTGGTACTGCGTGACCATTGTTCTTTTTGGCTTTATTTTTGTTTTTCCTCTGTCCTCCGTGGGATAGATTGATGAAGCGTAGCTGGCGATGACCTGATAGACATTGAATACCCATTTGTTTTCCCATGTTCTACATGTTTCCAGCAGGAGTTTCAGTTCCTTCTTCTTCAGGGAGGTTAGTATCTGATATTGAGTGTCTCGATTAGTCCCTAGTTGGTGTATGTATATGATCATAGCTTCAGCATCTTCCTGAGTGGTGAGCCTATTTTGTTCCCCCTTATCCCGTCTCCCCCGTTTCTTGATGCTGATGGCTTCTGTTGGCTTTTCGCATGTGACTTGGAACCAGGGTGTTTTTCGTCTGTCTACCGGATCTGTGCATGCTCCGACATTGCCATAGCCCAGAACGTTGGTGTTCAAACCCCATGGCCATGCTGTGTTTAGGGCCAGTATCCAGTCCCGCTCTTTTTCTTCTATTCTCATTCCATTCTCGTTCCCTTGGTGATGCTCGAGAACTGTTAGAGCAGGTAGTACCGGGTTTTCGTGAGCCGATGAAAAGTGCTGGTACACCGGTGTTATCTTGTCCCCTCGTTTGATTTGTCTTCTGTGTTCTGCCATTCATGTCTTCAGTTTCTGCTTAGTTATTCCCACGTACCTCATCCTACAACCAGGTGCTGTGCAGGAAAGGCTGTATATTACTTCCCTGTCATCGCAGCAGCCTCTTTCATTCAGGGTGTTTTCAAAGCTCCTTTTCATGTGGCTCTGCTCCTGTGGTTGATTTTTCTCCGGCCACATGTCACATGTGCCACATTTCCCGCAAGGTTTGTTGATTTTTTGGTTGTTTTCTCTCAGGTTCGTAGATTTTTTACCGGTTAGCTTATATATTGTCCTTAATTTTAGCTGGGTTACTCTGATCAGCCCACCAGTTCGTCGATCATTTGTAGTTGATTGATCCACATCAATGGTTATGGCGGAATTTTGGTCACCGATACTAGACAATGTGTTAATGGAGGGAATGGCAGCTGAAAATGCCCCTCCCCGCCGCTGCCTCAAAGCAAGGGAGTTGGGGGTTCCCATACCTGAGTTCGATGCCATTGGCGATGCGAGCTCCTGCACGGGGAAACGTTTATTTTTATTGCGTAAATTCATGTTTGTTTTATGGGGGGTTGTTTGTGTTGTATAGTGTGGTTTGTAACCTTCGTGTCAGTGTCGGAGGATGCTTTTAGTGGGGAATTGATCGAAACAGAGGAGCTGAAGGTCAATAGGGTGACTTTTGGTTGAAACGGAAAATTTTTTTTGATTTTTACGTTGCAATTTTTGATCGAGAGTATGAGAAAATATAGTCTACGCGGTCGCGGTCATTCTGGGTTTTCGCGGTCAAAAAAAACGAAATTGAGTGAAATTAGAGTTGGCCATTTGAACCGGCGCCTGGTTGCCTGTCGGACCATCCTAGTCTGAAGGGGTAGGTTACCGTATCCCCCATTGCATAGTGGCCGGCTCTGTCCCCCTCTCTCCTCCTCTCTACCCTGCCTCACTTCATTCGCCCTCTTGTCTAGACGTCCAGCCCTCTCTTCCAATTTCGCAACCCCTCAGCTCCCGACATGGCCACCAGCCCGCTTAGCACCTCGTCCAAGACTCGCCCAGGCTCATCCCTGCTACACCAGTCGCCGGATCAGGTTCTAAGCTTTTCTTTCATCCCTGTTATCTCTAGAATCCCTGGAGACATGGAGACAAATGAATAAAGCAATAAGGTTTTAAAAAGTGCCCTCGTCTGTGCGCAGGTCGGAATGACTGATTAGCGAGGTACATCGGCTGTGGGCGCCTTCATTGTCATCCATTCTTTTCTTTCTGTCCCGATCTCCTTTTCATTGGTTCCGTTTCGACTGCTGCTCTGCCGTTTTTCTATATCTGTCTTGCGTTGAGGTGTGGTCATGGCTATGGTATCATCCATTGACCTCTGCTATGGTCTGCTATGGTATCATCCATTGACAAGGCTGTGTGCTCCACAAGCTGGTAGAAGAAGAGATGAACCATTCCTCTTCTCCCCCTGGCGAAGGCCAGGGAATCGAGGGTGCCAGTTGAGCCTGCAGGACTAGGTGAAGGTGGACAGCATGGATGCCACCCGGGGTGACAATGCCAATTTCAAAGGCCGCGTTCTCCTCACAGACACACCTCCCTTCCCTGCCCCTCTCCTTTCTCGCCTCCCTCCTACTCTCCCCAGCCCCCAAACAGGGTGGGGTGCCAGGAGGGCTGAGCATGGCATAAAAATGTGTGTGCTCGCACTCCCCCCTCCTAATGGAAAGAGGGCAGAATTAGGTGAGAGGAGAGAAGCATCTCTTCAAATGAGCACTATTGAGTGGCTTATTAATTGAAGAATTAAACGCGAGGGTTCAGACACGCCAAAGAAGGACACGCCTGTTGTAACTGAACAGTCATATGAATAAACAAGTACATAAGGCCCTTGGACCCGGGGAAGGGGGATGGGGGGAAGAAATGAATACCTACTATCGTCCATTGAATAGATGCGGAGGAGGAGAAGGAGGAGTTCGGACAAATGGTTTTTTGCATTTTTCTTAATAAAATAAATAGTTTTGGGCAAAAGTCAAAAGATAAACTATAGTCAATTCGATGTTGCTCTTTCCATTGCAAAAAGAATTAAAACGATTGGAGCTTTCTGTGATGAGCAGCAGCCTTATCAAAATTGAGATCTAGCAATAACCCCAAAAACGTACACCTAGGTCGAAAAGAGGGGCTGGGCGCTGACACTCCGCTAAAGCTCCGTTCGCGCCAGCCCAATATGTCAGCAAGGATTCCTCTGCGGTTTTTCAATGAAATTTGCTCATTTTTTCAGGATAAACCTGGCATATTGGCCGCTTCAACATATATTTTCGAACCTTGGCAAAAATTAGTGGAACTGTGACAATTGCAATTTTTCAATTTTTTCAAGTGCTGATTTCATTAATTTCTGCCGAATTTTGCAAATTTTGTGGGTTTTACTCTCTCCACTCGCCTCCCCCCGTCTCCTCTGGTGCGCCATTCAAGCAAGTCAAGACAAGCAAGCTCGTTTCCTCACCGCGGACAAGCTGGATGCCTTCGAAGAAGAGCTCGCCGGAGGGCAAGAAGCGTCGGCTAGATGAGGACAACGCCAGCTGCAAATCCTGCCTCACCGACATCATCCTCACCCCATCCTCCCCTCAGCTAAACGGCATTAGGTGTGTGAAATGCGAGAAATCCTTCTGCCTCACATGTGCCTCCACTAAGCCCATCCAAGCCAGGCGTCTTGCCAATGCTCTAGGCATCCCCTACCTAGTGGTCCTTTGCTTCGAATGCCAAAAATCCCTAAAAGCCCCCTCCAACCCCCCCACCAACCCCCTTGCTCCCCAGGCAGCAGCTGCCCCAGCCCAGCCCGAAGCCCGCCTCTCCGCCATCGAATCTCAGCTCCAAAAGCTCTCCGCCTTCCTCCTCCCCGCCCCAGCGCCCAAGACCTCCTACGCGGCTGCGGCTTCCCGCCTTCTCCCCACCTCTGCCCACACAAAGTCCCCCGCGCCCAATCTCCTGCAGGCCATCGATCAACAGGCAAAAGAAGAGGAGCGAGTGCGATCGGTGGTGGCCTTTGGGCTACCGATGGAGACAGCAGAAGACCCCCTCAAACTTGCCACCGAGCTCAAAGAAGAACTCAACATCTCCAGCCTCATCCGGATCTCCAACGCCCGTCGCCTGCAGCCCCGCCAACGCCCAGGAAACAACGCCACCTCCAGCCCCCACCCTCCCCTCCTACGCATCACCTTCGAGACGCCCGATGGCCAGCAAGCAGCCCTCTCTGCCGCCCGCTCTCTCGCCTCCTCTGCCAGCTTCGCCGGTGTCTTCTTGCGCCCCGACCGAACCCCTGACGAGCTTAAACTTCTCAAGCTGAGAGCTACTAGGCGCGATGAGTTGACAGCAAATCTCTCAGAGGCTGAACGCTCCAGCACCTCCTTTAAAATTTGCTACGGCCACCCAGGCTCCCCCCTCATGCGAATCGTTGACGGCAGCTTCGACCCCAGCTGGTCCAACAGCCCATCCCCAACAACGTCCTCCTCCACTCCAGCCGCAACTACCGCCGCCCTCCCAGCCAGCCTCAATGCAGCCGCCCCGTCCTCCTCCTGGGCTATGATGGTACAAGAAGCAGCAAGCCAGCCCACTCCCACTGTCCCTCCCAACCTCCCGGAAGCCACACCTGCCCTCACACAGCCCCCAGCCACTGCCGCTCCTTCCCCTTTTCCCTGAGGCCCCCCAGCCCACTCTCCCCACCTCCACCGCACACTTCCCCCTCAACCTTTCTGTTCTTTAATGCTCGTGGTCTCAACTCTGCAACTGTTTCCCGCCCCAAACTTCAACTTTTTGAAACTTTGCTTCTCTCAGGAACAGCCCAGATCATTGCTATCGTAGAAACCTGGCTTTCCCCCTCCTTCCCCTCCAGCTTGTTCAATTGTAATGCCAAATTTTCTGTGTTTCGTTGTGACAGGCCTACCCAAGGGGGAGGAGTAATGATCCTCACACATCCCTCTCTCCATACATACCCCCCTAGCCTTCCCCCGCTGCCCAGCCCCAACATTGAGTTCGCAGCCATCTGTGTGGCCAAGCCCGCTCTCTGCCTCTGCTTGTACCGACCCCCAAACCAATCAACTGAGCTTCTCAATCTCACACTCAGCTACTTTTCCCGCATTATTGCCTCCCACCCTGGCCTCCCATTCCTCCTTTGCTGTGATGCAAACCTCCCCCAAATAGACTGGCCCGCCCTCCACTCCCCCTCCGCGCCAGGCAGAGCTCTCATTGACTGGGCTTCCTTTCACGGCCTCTCGCAGATTGTCTCCTCTCCCACCAGGAAAAACAGCCTCCTAGATTTGTTCTTTGTGAGCCCTCACTGGCCAGCCACACTCGCCCTAGTCGAAGCGCCCCTCCTGCTTAGCGACCACTGCTCAGTGAGAGTCCCATTGACACTGCCCAGCGGGGATCCAGGCGGACGGCGGCAGGGGGCCCCTCGGAAACACACCTGGCTCTGGGGGAGGGCTGACTTTGATGAGCTAAATTCTATTCTAGCTGGAGCTGACTGGGAGTATCTGGCCGGGCTCTCTTGGGACAGCGAAAGCTTCCTTGAGCTAATCAACCTTGTCCTGACAGAGGCTATAGAGGCATCAGTGCCCTCAGCCTCTCTCCCCTCCACTAGCCAAACTTCCCGCCCTGCCCGTGGCCCTCTTCGCCCGCCAACTCTCCGCCTCCTAGCAACAAGAAACAGACTCTACCGCCTCAGAAACTCCTCCTCATCTTTTAAACGCCGCTTCTCTAGGCTAGCTAAAGCCTGTAGACGGGCCATCAAAGATGATGTTGCCACCTTTGAGAACAGCCTATTCCGCCAGCCAGCCAATGGGGGGCAGGGAATCTACCGCCTATATTCCGCCCGCACAGGCCGCAAGAACAGCAGCATCCCGCCCCTCCTCCTACCCCCCTCCTCTCCTGGAGTCTCTGGCACCACCCCCTGCCTTGTGACAGAGGACTCAGAGAAGGCGCTCCTCTTCAGTAAAGCCTTTGCATCCTGCTTTCAGCAGGACAATGGGCTGCTGCCCCCACCCTTCCCATGCACACATCCAGGGCCCACTCGCACTCCTTCCTCCAATCCCCCCTCACCCACCCGGCCTACAGCACCCCAGCCCCACCCCGTGCTATGCCCCCCGGCTCCTTTTGCGCCACTAGATGTCCCTCCCATTGACCAGCACATTGTCTCTGGAGCCTGCCGCAGGATTGCCCCCAAGCGTTCACTAGGCGCTGATGGCCTTCCCCCCTCTCCTCCTACACAAGTGTGCAGCTGCCCTTGGCCCCCCTCTGGCCCTCCTGCTAGAGTTTATCCAGGCCACTCACTGCCTACCCCCCAGCTGGAGCGAGAGTGTAGTAGTGGCAATCTATAAGAGAAAGGGCCCTCCCGACTCACCCACCTCCTACAGACCAATATCCCTTCTCCCTGCACTGTCTAAATGTCTAGACAAAATCCTGGCCAAGCACCTACGTGTAGAGCTTGAGCGACTGTCCATCCTACCAGCTAACATGCATGGATTTAGGCCCAAGAGATCAACCACAACCAATCTCATTTCCTTCCGCTCATACCTAGCAGAGCATGTGGCCAATGGAAGAGTAGTAGATGTGGTATACACTGACTTCAGCAAGGCTTTTGACCGTGTTTCACATGCTAAACTACTCCATACATGCAAATCGCTTGGTTTCAGCTCAGGACTGATTTGCCTGCTGGAGGCCTTCATCTCAGGGCGCTGCTTCCGAGTGCGCGTCGGCGCTGAGCTTTCACCACTCCAGCCTGTTCCATCATCAATAGTCCAAGGTGGTGCATGCAGCCCTATTTTATTCAATGTTTTCCTACTCCCTCTTGCCTGGATCCTAAATCAGCTACCAGGCATCTGCTGCTGGTTTTATGCAGATGATCTCCGTCTTGCAGCCTGCCCCAATCCAGCCCAAGCCTCTGCTCAGCTCCAGGACGCACTGGATGCCCTTTTGGCCTGGTCCCAGAATTGGCAGCTCCCCCTTAGCCCAGAAAAATGTTTTGTCATGCGAATAGGTGAGAGTGAGCCAGGATCCTACAGAATCGGCACCACAGAGCTTCGAAGGCAGGACAGGAATGGGAGCATCAGTGACCTGGGCGTTTGCATCAGCTGCTCTCTCTCCACCTCCACCCAGGTCTCCAATGCAATTGCCTCTGCTAACCACGCTGGCTGGCTCACTAAAAAATGCTTCACCACATCGTCCTTTCAAACCCTTTCCTGTGCCTACAAAACCTACGTCCTTCCACACTTAACCTATGCATCTCAGGCCTGGGCCCCATCTTCTCGCTCTGAGTTGGAAAAGGCTTGAAAGTGTGCAGAGAGCCTACTCACGCTTTATCTTTATGCATGCTAACAGGCGTCAAAAGGGCCTAGGGTATAAGGGGAGATGCATGCAGCTCGGTTTGGAATCAATTGAAAACCGCCGTTCAACTGCTGACCTCCTTCTACTCCGGCGATGCTACAGGGCAGTTCGCAAAGCCTATGACTTAGGGTTCCCTGGAAAAGCGCCGACACCCACTCTTCCTCTACTTCCCTCACCCAACCTGCTCCCCCCACGCAATGTGTAGAAAATAGCTACCTTTACCCCATTTCTCAACCTTCCCTGGCCAGCCCAGAAGCCCGTCGCCAGATACATCTACACAGTTGCCCAGTATTCTTCTCTAAACCTCATCAGCCCTCAGAGGTCGCCATCCCCTAGAGCCAGCAACTCCATCTAGCTCCCTGCTTGCCTCCATCTGGCCCTATCGGTCCCGAGTGCTCTGGAACAAAGTTCCTGTAAAGCTGGTCCTAAAGTGGTGAGGAACTGTTTAAGGCTGGGGTCCGGCGGCTGCTGAGCGGTGAGCTGTGAGTGAGAACTGGGCCCATCCGAAAACCAGCTGATTCAACTGCCTCTCATTCTCAATGCCAATGTGATTTGCCGCATCATTTTTCCCTGTTAGGCTTGTCCCGTTAGGGGCAGCCTTCTTACACAGCATTAAAGCTGTCAACCTC
>JASANA010001206.1:0-18072 GCA_030248095.1 Ptycholaimellus sp. GST1_10
TGCTTGGGGTTTTGCAAATTTTTGAATTTTTTCTCAAAACTTAGAATTTCGATGTTTTCAAAATAAAAAAAATATGACTCCCTGGTTTTCAGACAAAATCGGCAAGTAAATAAATATGCAATTAGTAAAATTCGCTCATGTAGCCTGACAATATTACTCGGAACAAAGGCCGCGCATCTTGGTGACAGCCAAGAATACCTTGTTTTAATATACCATCCATTAACTCGGCACAGTTTTATTGTAGAACGATAAAAACTGGTACAGAGGTACACCCAATAGTGGACGTTGTATCCCTATAATCTTGTGACAAAATATTAATTATTGAGCTCTCAGCGCTGAATTGAAAAAGTGGTGCAGTTTGTATCTTTAAACACATGGTTTTGAATTTCTGAAATGCAGTGATTTTACAATTTTGAATGCCACAGAGTCAATAATTATTTTAATTACTCGCCGTTTTAGGACATCATAGAATATATTTAGGGCTAATTTGTGGCCAAGTTTCGTAAAAATATATGCACCCATTCTTGAGTAAATATTGAAAATGTTTTGGACGAAGACTTCGTTCCCCCCCCCCCCCCGGTATTAGCCTCTGAAAATATATTAGAACATTATTGCAGCGTAAATTATGCTGGAAATTTTTTTTGCCAGTAACTTGTGGCTTAGATTGAATTAATCTAGTTGTAATCAATCTTGAACATTTTTTTAATTTTCGACCAATTTGGGACTGGCAGGTTATTCAAGTTCAGTTTAGTCAACAAAGCCTTACCTTTTGGAGGTGCGGGCATTATCCAATTTTTGCTGGAATTGGAGGTATTCTTGAGTGCCTTTGGCGGCGATTCCAATTTTGGCTCTTCGCAACTGCAGTTCTATTTGAGATCTAGACTGTAGGCAGAAGCGTGAGAAACTTTTGGCTCTGCCAGCTGCTGCAGGTGCTTTGCCTCCGAGGTGGAGATGACCTGGTGAAGTAGAAGGACGGGTGGGTCCATGTGCAACAGCTCTGCTTTAAAGGGCGCCAGGAATAGGAAGGCGCTGTTGCGTTGCAGGAAGCAGTACAGGGCTGGATTCTTCAAGGATTTCAGATGAATGCTGTGCCTGCACATAATGTGCAAGACGTACTTATATCCAAAAACTGACAATTTCATAAACATGAAATTAAAAATGGGATGTTAGTATTTGGAAAAAGGTTTGGCTGATAAAGGGTGAGAAAATTGTCAAAAAACTAAGGATCACTTGGATCCAAAAAGGCAAACTATGGTAGAAAGACAATGAAAGTAGTCGAATTCGAAGCGGCTCCACCTTGAGCCCTTCATTACGACAAAGCTTCTCGTAGTCCAGGAAAGCGCCGCTCGTATTCCTTGGGTTCGAAAGCGGTGGGAGGCTTTGTCGCCTTCCATCCCAGCCATCAACATTCAATCCTGCCTCCCAATTGGCCAGTTGTAGTCTTGATTTGCCCTGCCACCCTATAAAAACTTCATTTTTACCCTATAGAAACTTCATTTTTTCATTAATAGCAGAACAAAAACAAGGCTACTAGGAATTTCTTTGAAAGTGGGTGGAAATTTGTGAAAATTTCGGGGAATATTTTGACTGGACCAGGTAAACATTTGGAGCAACAAGGTGTTCTCGGCTGGTGCCAAGATGCGCGGCCTCATTTCCAAGCCAAACACTTAAGCTACACGAATGAGTATTACCAATTGCAAATTCATTTCTTCCAAGTTTTACTTGTGATTTATGACCACTCATTTTTATGAATTTTCGTACATTGAAACATCAAAAAATTGAGTTTTGGGCAAAAATCGAAAAATTACGTCAAGCCCAAATAATGGCATGGAGATACCACCCAGGCGGACTTTCATGCCAAAAATCAGCCAATTTCGTTGAAAAACCAGTGATTTATGAATTTTCGTACTTTGAAACATCAAAAAATTGAGTTTTGGGCAAAAATCGAAAAATTACGTCAAGCCCAAACAATGGCGTGGAGATACCACCCAGGCGGACTTTCATGCAAAAAATCAGCCAATTTCGTTGAAAAACCAGTGATTTATGAATTTTCGTACTTTGAAACATCAAAAAATTGAGTTTTGGGCGAAATTCAAAAAATTACGCCAAGCACCAAAAATGGTCCCGAGGCACCGCCTAGGCGGACCTTCATGCAAAAAATCAGCCAATTTTGTTGAAAAACCGCGGAGTACGGGCCTGGGACACACACATATATATATATACTAGTAATATAGGTCAGTGGCCGCGCTATGCGCGGCCACCTTTTTAGTTGAAGTTATGTGGCCAGTAATATAATTAATATATATATCCCTCGAGTATAATTACTTTTTAGACAAAATAATTTTCAGATAGGCACAATTTTAGGCACAATAATTTTAGGCACAAGAATTGTAGGCACAATGAGACCCATTACTGCATCGTGGCATTTCCAGCCACAACACAGCATAAAAGGCTCAAAGAACTTGAGGTGTTAACACTAAATGTTGATGCTCATCATTTGCAATTCATGGAATAAATGCTGTCGAAATCGTGCCTTGAAGTATTACTTGATTCATCTCAAATACATGAGACTCCTGGGTAGGTCAAAAAACAAAAAATTGACATCAGTCAAATCATTTTTTTCAAATATTTTACAAAAAAACATTGAAAATTAATCATTGGATTTAAAGCAGAATTGTTGTAGCTTTGATTTAAAAAAAAGTCCGACACCAAAAGTTAAAAAATGAAGGAGCTATGAAGTTTCAAAGTCAAAAAATGTCCAAAAATGGCAAAAATCGCCACATTTTCAATTATTTCACAATTTAAAATTTTTCCATGCATATAGCAACCCAAAAAATATTGAATAACATGTCAAAAGCCAAACGTAGAGCTATCATATGCCAAGATAACTAAAGAATCCAGGTGGCGCCGATACCCCTCCCAAAATGGCATCACGCGTATTATATAAGATATATATATATGCGGACAGACGGACGCAAAAATGGGGTAACTGCTTAAGCTGGCCTTGGCCGCCCGCCGCTTCGGGCAGGGCGCCAGAGCTCCTCCGGCCTCCGGGCACGGGTGCTACGGCCCCTACGCTTTGCCTAGCATGCTTCGCATGCTAGGCTACGCTCCAGGGCCTCCGCACCCATGCCCTCCGGCCTCCGGAGCTCTGACTGCCCTGCCCTCCGCGGCAGGCGGCCTTCGGCCGTGCAAAAATTTAAATTCCATCCACCACGTTCAGTCCCAATGAAAGCCTGACCTGCATCCCGCACCCATCGGGCATAATATACCCCCCAGTGGGTGTTTCCTTGCCGGTAAGCCGCCAAAGCCAGAGCATCATAGAGTGGAGCCGGGGGCACCTCATCCGCTCCTCCGCCATCCCTCAGCCGCTCAGCCAACAGAAGCCAATCCAATGCCAGGTGATTGAGCCCAGTTTCTTGGGCAGCGCCGGCCAGATGAAAGGCTTCTTCCGCTGTCAAGGGCTGGCCAAGCTCGCCTGCACTGATGGCGTAGGTGTCCTGTATGCGGAAGATGGCCGCTGGGAGGAGCTGGAGTTCGTCGGGGCTGGGTCTGTGGGCCTCCGGAGCCAAACCGCTCCAGCCCAGCCCTGCCAATCGCTCTTTGCTTCACGCTGGGAGATTCGGAAGGACAGATTTTCGAATTTAGTTTTATAGCAACTGCTCATTTCCATATGCCTTGTGCTGGCATTGGAAAATTTATTGGGCTTTAAGAAAGAGATGGGCTTAAAGAGATGAAAAAATAAATTTTGTAAAAATGAAAAGAACTAACTTTGAGCATGGCTGGAATTTTCCATGAGATTGAGCATAGACATTTCAAAGTGCTTGGATATGGTCTCAAGAAACAAATTCGATTCGTTCACATTGCTGGTTTTGCCGTGGTCTTTCTTTGTGTTGTCAAGTTTATGAATGGATTGTGGTTGCCTGAAAACGACGGATTACAATTTAGTTCTCGCCAATAGATCTTACTTGATTTCTGATGTTCTAACGGCGATAGTGGCAAAGATGGTCAAAATAATTAGATGGAAAAGACAGATTTCTGCATCCATAGCAGCCAATTTTCAATTTAATTAAGCAAAGCAGCAAAACTTTTAGGCACGGCAAAACAAGAGGCCAGTTTTTGGGTCCTTTAGTTATGACAGAAATTCAAAGGCAAATGCTAAAATCTAAATGCTTCTCACCAACAGATGTGAAAATATTTTAGTGCATGGGCAAGTCATGCTGCTCAAACAGAGCCAGAAGCATCCACCAATCCTTGCGCAATTGGTGCCATTGAATTGATAGCCGAGCCAAATAGATAGAATGTGTGCCAAGGATGTGTGTCGTATAAAAGCGATGTTGAGGGCATCTCGCAAAACGAAACAAATAAATGGAAAACTTTTATTTTATAATTATTATATAGTGAGTTATAATAATAACCCAAAAAGTATCTCTCATCTTCTGCAATTTACAATTGAAGTGGGGGAAATTTTTATTCATCTTAAATTGAATTCTACTTGTGTCGGGGGCGTGGGAGTGTGGGGAGCCAGAGATGGTATTACTCGTCGCGAGAGTCTGTTCCCTCCTCCCCCACTTCATACGCTCCACGCCCATTGGTCCCCGACCTTTCCCGCCAACCCCCCAGACGCTACTCGCCTGCTGGGCTCCACACAACCATCATCCTTCCACTCTATTCCCTGTCCCACTTTTGGAGCGCCTTCTAAGAAAAGCTTGGTGGTGGAGGTCTTGTACTTGCGTGGCACCGTGACTCTCATTGGCTTCTCCAAGGCCTCCAGCCTCTGCAAGAAGCACGTCCCCATCCTCACTGACTTCTTGCACACCCTTGCCAATGCCATCGGGGCACACGATTTTGTCACCCCCACCTCCTCCTCTCCCAAACTACCCCTTCCACCCCAACAGCACTGAATGGAGCCTGTATAGCCAGGGGAAAGGACTTCGGAAGGGACGCGAGCTGCAGCAACTCCGCCTCACTTCGCAAGCTCAGCTCAGGTGCCCAACCTCTCCTTCCTCCTCTTCTACATCCCCTTCGCTTGCCATGGACTTTACCGATGAGGACGTTGCCATCTCCAAGCACACCCACTCCTGCATCATGCTGGATGACAGCCCCTGCAACAACCTCATCTGCCCCATCCTCTCCCACCATGCCACTCACCTCCACTGTCAGCAGTGTGACAAGATCCTCTGCATCAGTGGAGCAGGAGCCTACTTCGTTCCCAGCAGTTCTTCCTCTCCTACCCTCTACAAGACCACCCTCCACGCCTTCCACTCCTATCACATCGACCCCTCCAACATCCTCCCCCACTACACCTGCCCTCGCTGTGAGATTGCCAATGACTGCAAGCCCCGTCCCTTTGTCAAGCAGCTCTTCAACCAGAAGCTCTACCCCAACTCCAGCCATGTCTACTCCTTCATCCGCAAGGCCATGCCCCAGCTCACCATCATCACTGACAACAGCAGCCCAGCACATGGACCCCTGGACGAGGTGGACCTGGAGCAAGGAGAGCCCGAAGGAGATGAGGAGGACCAAGGAATGCTCTGGATGCTGGATGAGACCGGCTCCGGACTACCAGATCAACGCCTCCCTGAGGAGTGACAAGTCCTAGAGCATCATCAGCAGACCGGCATCTCCAAGAAGCAGTACTGGCAGCAGCGCTACTCCAATGCCCACCACGCCTACGACGCCGTCAACCAGCGCGAGACCACAACAGAGGAGGAGTGCAAGCAAGCCCACATCAACCTTCGCCATGCCGCCATCAAGATGGAGAAGGCAGAGGAGCAACTTGAGGTGGAGATCCAGCATGAGGAAATGGCCGCCTGGGCCCAAGCTGAGGCAGAGGAGGAGGAGCAACAGCGTGTTCGGGAAGAGGTGGAGACGATCAAATGCCAGGAGCGCCTCGCAGACATTGCCAACACCAACCGCTCCATCGAGGACGTCACCAACCCCAACACCCTCATCATCTCCGCCACGCCTGCTCAACGCACCAGCCACTTCAAGTCCACCACTGACCTTCCCCATCCATCCTCCGCAGAGCCCCGGGAGTCATCAGAGCCCCGGGAGCTTCAGGAGATGCAGGAGCGACTCGAGGTTCAGGACAAGGTCATTGCCAACCTTCGCCACCATTGCTCCAAGCAAACTCGCCTTCACCTTGCCGCCAAAGCCCAACTCCAAGAGCTACAAGCTGGAGAACAAGACCTTCAGCAACAAGCAGAGCTCCAGTGAGAAGACTGGATCATCCAGCATCCCCCAGCTTGCTACTTCAATGGCAAGAACCTCTCCAAGTTCCCCATCTGGCTCAAGTGGTGGAACCACTACTACCACTCCAACCGCGAGATGAGCAATGTGGACAAGTTGGAGAAGCTGATGGAGAGCCTCAAGGGTCCAGCCAAGACTGCGGTTGCCTGGTGACAGAACTTTGAGGACAAGGACTACAAGAATGCCTTATCCATCCTCAAGGACAACTACGGCAATGCCTCCGCCCAGAAGACTGAGCTGCTTTGCTCCCTGGAGCGCGTGGAGAAGATGTGCAACAACGCGACCGCCGAGGCCCTCTACGCCCTTGCTGACAACCTCCATTGCATCGGAGTTCAGCTTCGCCAGCATGGAGTCCAGGACCTGGACTCCCACGCCCTCCTACTCTTCGAGAAGCTGCCGGACTCCATGGTGCTGGACCAGATGAACTCCCGCACCCGTGCCAACCTCTCACTGGAGATTGGCTATGATGAGCTGGTCAACATCTGCTGCATCAAGGCCAAGGCTTGTGCCGCCGCCAGAGGAGCTCTTCCCTGCCCTCGCAACAACCCCCCTGCCAACACCTCCACTCATCCAGCCAATCGCTCCCAGCCCACTCAGACCAATCGCCCCTACTCCGGCAACTACCTCGCCAATCCCTAGGCCCCCAACTCCGAGGAGTCCGTGGGGCCCCAGAACGGGGGCAAGAAGTGTCGCCAGAAGCGGGGCCAGGGTGGGTCCCAGACCTCCACTCCTCCTTCCACTCAGCAGCCCTCCCCGGCCAAGCATCCTACTCTTCCTCCAGAAGGACAAGAGCTGGTGCCAGTGTGGAGACGAGCTGATGGAAACATCATCCACTGCTACCTCTGTGACAGCAACCACATGGTGCACAAGTGCCAGGTCTATGACACCCCCGCCAAGAAGCTCCAGAGAGCCAAGGCCATTCCGCTCTGCTACAACTGCTTGCCCCAAGGTCATGGACGAGACAAGTGCCGCAATCGAGGACGCTGCCGTGAGTGCAATGACTTGCACCACACTGTCCTCCACTCCGTCCTCTCTGCCCAAGGCCAGTCCACCAATCTGCACCTCTCTGCAGCCGGAGACTCTCCCAAGCTTCCCTCCATCATCCATCCTGTCTTCTCACTGGGAGTGCTGGGACGAATCCAGCACAGCAAGGGCATGGTGATGCTGGACAACGGCTCCAGCTACACCTGGTGTATGGAGGAGCTGGTGCGCCACCTTGGCCTCAAGGTCTTTGGCTCCGTCACCCTACAGCTCTCTACCGCCCACAGCTCCATTCACCACAACATCAAGGCCAAGATGGTGAAGCTGTTCCTGTCTGGCAACCAGTTGACGATGGAGATCACCACCTGTGTCGCAGAGAGTGTCACCGCGCCCGTCACCACTGGCAGCATCGACCTCCCGACACAGCCCTTCCATGACCGCCATCCTCAACTGGCCCAGCAAGGCCAAGCAGGAGAAGATCGTGGACATCCTCATCAGCCTGGACTACCTACACGCCTTCGAGGGCCCAGGAGTGCCTTGCCAGGACATGATGGGCCTTTCCGTCTACTCCTCCACCTTCGGCACCCACCTCTCCAGACCTGCCCCTGCTCAGACTATCGCCCACGTCCTACCCGCCTCCTGCTCTCTACAACTCTCCTCACCTTTGCTTCATCAGCTGGTGGAGATGCAGATGGGACTCAAGGTGGTGGGGCTGGGAGGCAAGGACATGGTAGCCAAGTGCGAGGACTGCAATGGGGACCTGGATGAGTACAAGGACGGCATCTGCAATGACTGCAAGCTTGCCGCCAAGTTTGACATCCAGCGCAATGTGGACGGACGCTTCACCCTCGCCCTCCCCTTCAAGTCCAGTGCCTCCTCTCTGCCCTCCAACCGTCAGACTGCCTTTGCCCATCTACAATGTCTGGAGGCCAAGCTCACACCCCAGGAGAAGTAGCTGCACTACGCGGAGTTCAACAAGTTCGAGAAGAGCAGCATCGTGGAGCTGGTGGATGAGTCCAAGAGCCCAGGAGCTGTGATCCAGTACCTGCCTCACCGCCCTGTCTTCAAGCACACAGCCGCCTTCACCAAGTGCCGCCCTGTGTTGGACTGCTCAGCCTCCACCTGCAATAGCCAGAGCCTCAACAACAATCTCCACACCGGCCACAACCACCTCACTGACCTGCTGGACGTCCAGTTCCAGTTCTGTCTGGCCAAGCATGCCTTGGTGGTGGATGTCTCAGCAGCCTTCTACAGCCTGGAGGTGAAGGAGCAGGATCAAGACGCCTTCTGCATCCTCCTGCCTGCAGATCCTCAGCGCCCATTCTCCAAGACCAATCTATGCTGCATTCGCTTCGCTCGCTTGGTCATGGGCACTACCTGCTCTCCCAACCTCCTACTTGCCTGCCTCGATCAGCTGACCAAGGACGCCCTTGCCTCCGGCCTCACCTATGGCCTCAACCAGGATGAGCTCAAGACCCTCACCAGCCATTTCTATGTGGACAATGGCATCTTCAGCTTCGCAGAGGAGGAGGAGGGAGCACATCTGGCGCAAGGCCTGCAGAAGCTCTTCACAGCAGCTCAGCTCCATCTACGTCAGTTCTGCTCGGACTTGCCGGGCACTCTCCACAACATTGCCTTGGAGGATCAGGAGGAGCAACAGGAGGTGTGGAACCTGGGCCTCATCTGGAACACCAGCCTCGACACCTTCCATCCCTTCGCCCCCGACTACTCCAACATCATCGATGACAAGCTCACCAAGCGACAGCTACTCTCCGCCTTCTCCCATGTCTACGACCCCTTCGGACTCCTCGCTCCCCTACTACTAGCACCATGCCTACTCTTCCAAGCTGCCTTCACCACTGGAGATGGCTGGGAGGAGCGGATAGGCCAAGACTACCTTGCGCAATGGAAAGGGATGCGGAAGGAGCTGGAGCGGGTCACGGAGGTGGAGCTGCCAGGTCAAGTGTTCCAGAGCCCGGATGCCCCCTGTGACCTCGTCATCTTCTCCGATGGCTCCAAGTCTGCCTACGGGTTCGTGCTCTACATTCTCCAGACCAGCTTTCAGCCTTCCTTCCTCTACGCTCGCTCCTGCCTGGTGCCCAAGAACCAGAAGAGCCTCCTCATCACCGTCCCTTGGATCGAGCTGTGGGGAGTGCTGCTGGGACTTCGGGCCACTGCCCTCATCGCCAACAAGTTCCCCTCCAAGCTGGGCCAAGTCTACCACTTCATCAACTCCAAGACTGTGCTCTACTGGATGGAGGAGCAAGGAACGTTGCAAGCATATGAGAGCAAGCGGGTTTGGGAGATGAAGGAGTTGGATGGGAAGCTTGGCGGCATCAGTCGCCACTTTGTACCCACCGACCTCAACTTCACCGACTATGTCACCAAGCCTTGCCTCTTCAAGGACCTCGGGTGCAGTGGCCAGCCTGGAGAGCAGGCAAGGACTTTGAGGACGAGGTGCCGGAGGAAGAGTGGGATGGGATCAAGCGCAACACCACCACCTGAGCCGCCATCAGCATCAACGTCGCCGCCCCCATCTTTGATCACGAGTTCATTGATGGCATCCTTGCCTCCAACAACTCTCTTCACCACCTCCTTCTATGCTTCACATTCCTCTTTCGCATGCTCCTCAACCACGACTACTCTGGCCGGGTGATGGAGCAAGAGAAGGAAGCGGTGTTCATGCGGCTGGTGAAGATGGAGCAGACACGGACCTGGCCCGGCCTTGCCAAGGCCATCCAGGAGCAGAAGACCCGGCCTCACAAGATTGTCCGCTCCCTCAACCTCTTCGTGGATGGTGCCGGCATCATCTGACTGGGCACCCGCATCACCAACCACCAGCCCTACCTCCTACCTGGTCACTCCTGTCTTGCCCAGCTATGCCTACTCCAGACTCATCAGCACCTCCTTCATCCTCCTCTACGGACAACACTAGGATGAGTACGGGAGCAGTGCTGGCTGACGGGTGGACTGTTGGCGGCCAAGAAGGTGGTGAAGCTGTGCGCCAAGTGCAAGTACTATGGCCCTATGCTGCCCAAGCCCTCTGCCAGCCTCCTTCCCAACAATCGACTCAACTCTGACCACTCCATCTCCCACCTCCTGCCCTTGGAGGCCAAGGTGGAAGAAGCAGATCAAGTTCCCACTGACGCCATCTACCCGGTCCCCGGTGAGATCGAGGAGGAAGCTGACGAGTCGAGTGGGGAGCTGGCGGGTTCCGCCTGCATGCACGGCCTTGCCTTCCACCCCCCGTCCATCATTGACCATGACTACTGCTGATCCCCCCCCCCCCTTCCCACTTCAGCCTATTCTGTCTCTTTTATCCTTTTTGTTTTGCTCCAGGCCTATTGCCCCCTGTTGAGCTTTAGCATTTCCTTGTGGCCTAGTTTCAGTCCAGGGCCCTCTCCCTTCTGTCGCCTTCAGGGCGCTCTTCACCATTGGCTTCATGTTCATGCTTTGCATGGTGATTTTCCTCTTTCCCGCTTTGCTGTCAAAGAGGCCCGGGAGCTCTGTCGGGGGCGTGGGAGTGCGGGGAGCTGGAGAAGGTATTACTTGTCATGAGAGTCCGTTCCCTCCTCCCCCACTTCATACGCTCCACGCCCATTGGTCCCCGACCTTTCCCGCCAACCCCCCAGATGCTACTCGCCCACTGGGCTCCACACAACCATCATCCTCCCACTCTATTCCCTGTCCCACTTTTGGAGTGCCTTCTAAGAAAAGCTTGGTGGTGGAGGTCTCATACTTGTGCGACACCATGACTCTCATCGGCTTCGCCAAGGCCTCCAGCCTCTGCAAGAAGTGCGTCTCCATCCTCACTGACTTCTTGCACACCCTCGCCAACACCGTCGGGGCACACGATTTCGTCACCCCCACCTCCTCCTCTCCCAACCTACCCCTTCCACCCCGACAACTTGCGACTGAAGTGGATGAAATTTTTTTAGCCAAAAATAAGTTTTTTACCTAAGATTGTGAATTTTGTGCACAGTAAAAATTACCGTCAGTTTAATGTAACAAGGTAATATCAGCTATCGCCAATAGATGCACGGCCGTCTTGACACTTAGCAGGGATAGTCTCAGTTTGTTTCAGTACTCCACTCTGCCAAAATGACTGACAAAGGACAAAGGAATGACAAAAAGAAATGGAATGTCCAGGTCTCGTTTTGATTTCTGAGGCGTTTTAAAATAAAAATAATATTTTTATTAATTGATAAAAGCAAAATGCACATTTTCGAAAAAATTTCGAATTTCATGGCCTCAATTTTTGAGGTTTTTTGACCATAAATCCAGAACAAGTCAAAATTTTGCCGATCCCAAAAAAACAGGTCCGGCTCCAGAACCACACCTCATATATATATCCAGTATATGCAAGCTAAGCCTTGTCCGTAAGTAGATAGCTTCGCGCAAGCCCAATTCAGTAGCTGCAGGGAAAGTGAAGACATTTTTGGGTAAATCGGGGTTGCCTAACCAGAATATGTTTTTAGCAGCTTGCTCCGATCACGGGAATGTGCTTAAAACATCAAAAAATTGAGTTTTTCCAATGTTTTGGAAGTGCGCAGTTTTGTGTAGCTATCCAATCG
The DNA here is from genome assembly GCA_030248095.1 of Ptycholaimellus sp. GST1_10. NCBI lineage: Eukaryota > Metazoa > Nematoda > Chromadorea > Chromadorida > Chromadoridae > Ptycholaimellus > Ptycholaimellus sp. GST1_10. The sequence goes on from JASANA010001206.1 coordinate 11,808, forward strand.
GGTGATATTGCACTCCTTAAACAAAGTTCCAAACTGCTTAGCTATCAAGTGTCCATCTCGGGCAGCCTAACCCTACTCGGGTTGGGTGCCTAATCTTTGAAGTCCCTCGAGGACAGCCAGGTGTTTGCTCATGCATTCATTTGGTATGGCTGTAATTTGGTCATTGGGTGGGGGTTTCTAAAAGAGTCATAAGACCACAAAAGAGGCTAACGCATGAAAAAAGCTGAGCACCTGTGTAGCGGGACCCATGCAGCCCATATTATCCCTCCCTCAACAGTTTAATTATGTATTTTTTGGGTAATTCGGCACTGCTCAAACTGAATCTGCATTGGTTGGACAGATGCCTTTTATGATGAAGATGCATATGCAGCATTTACCTACTCTTGAAAAATGCGATTTGATTAATGGTGAAGGGCTTATTGCAGAGTTCATGCTTTTACTGATTTAGTCTGAATTTTAATGCAAAGATATCCAAGAAATTGTGCCTTCAGAACATGTACATTGATTAAACGGAGCAGAATCGATGAGAAAAAAAAGGTCAAATAGTGGATTGAATTTTTAATTCACTTTTTAAAAACCATAAATTCTAATATACAGCAAAGGCATAAAAAACCGAAATACAACTAACTTAAATTTTGCACCAATGCAACATATTTAAAAAATATGAAAGGAAAAAATATGTAAACAAGTAAAATTGAAAACAAAAATTATAATTAAAAAAAAATTTACAGGTAATTTTGATATAAATTTGCATAAACAGGAAAACCAATATGCTCAAATCGCACAAATTGTGACCAACTAAAATATACTACCAATTTAAAAGATGGAATTCACAAAATCTCAATAAATATAAATAAACCAAAGCAATTTAAGAAATTACAATAATTTATGATGTGCGCCACAGGCCTCTCCCAACCTAGTCCATAATATAAAAGCTGAGCCTTGTCCGTAAGTAGATAGCTTCGCGCAGGCCCAATTCAGGAGCTGCATGGGAAGTAAATACATTTTTGGGTAAATCGAGGTCGCCTAACCAAAATATGTTGTCCGTAGCTTGATCCGAAAACGGGAATGTGCTTAAAACATCATAAGTTTGGGCAAAATGGTCATTTTGGGGGGTTTTTCGGATGCGGCTTGTGACAGGAAGCGAATTTTGACAAACGGTTTTCTGCATTCATTAGGTAATTAAATTACGCAAAGAATAGCGTTGGAATTTTTGAAATCCGTTGAGAATTGGCTGAGTTACAGCCAAAACAAAGCCAAGCCAAAATGACCAGTTTGGGCTATACCAGCGGCCTACTCAAGTCTGCCATGTTTCGGTGAAAATGTAAGTAAACAGATGAACAATTGGTAGCTGTGCTTGAATACTACACTTATTTTTGACATGTATGGAGTTGTTGATGTGCGCCGCAGGCCTCTCCCAACCTAGTCCAGAATATAAAAGCTGAGACGTGTCCGTAGCGTGAACACTTCGCGCAGTCCGAATTCAAGCTGTATCTAGGAAGTTAAGGGCTTTTTGGGTAACTCGTGGCCAGGGAACACGATGGTGTTATACCCAGCTTGATCCGAGCATGGGAAAGTGCTTAAAACATCAAATGTTTGGGTAAAATGGTCATTTTGGAGGGTTTTTTGAACATAATTTTTTTAAATAAGCGAGATTTGTCAAATGGTTCCTTGCATTTGCTAGGAAATAAAATTCTGCACAAAATGGCGTTGGAATTTTTGAAATCCATTGAGAATTGACAGAGTTACAGCCAAAACAAAGCCAAGCTAAACCAACCAGTTTGGACTATGCTAGCGGCCTACTCAAGTCTGCCATGTTTCAGCAAAAATGTAACTAAACGGATGCACACTTGGAGATGTGCTTGATTGATGCACTTATTAAGGACATGTCTGGAGTTGCCAATGTGCGCCGCAGGCCCAAACCATACTAGTCCAGAATATAAAAGCTGAGACGTGTCTGTCCCACAGACATTCGGCGCAGGCCCAGGACAGCAGCTGCAGGCAAAGTAAAGACATTTTTGGGTAAATCGAGGGCGTAGAACGCGAATTTGAAATATCTGCAAGGATCTGAGCACGAGAATGTGCTTAAAACCTCAAAAGTGTGAGTTTTTCCAATGTTTTTGATCTGCGCAGATTTGTGCAGGTATCCAATCGGGTGATATTGCACTCAATAAACAAGTTCTCATGCAGGTGGCCTTATTAACGCCTCACTTTGGCAACCTAACCCCACTCGGGTTGGGTGCCTAATCTTTGAAGTCCCTCGAGGACAGCCATGTGTTTGCTGTTGCATTCATTTGGTGTGGCTGTAATTTGGTCACTGGGTGGGGTGGGATTTCAAAAGAGTCAAAAGACCAAAAAAGAGGCTGATGCATGAAAAAAGCTGAGCACCCGTGTAGCGGGACCCATGCAAACCAAATTCCAAATTGGCACTGACTTTCATATTAATTTTTACATTCAATCGATACCTATTTTATCTGCAAAATGGCGTGGAATTGTTAAAATTAATTATAATTTAGCTTTTCCCTGGTCTTCTGTTGGCGAATTGCATTCATTTGCAATTTTGCATTCATTTGGCATGGCTCTTAAAATTTGGCTGCTGCAAAAACAGTCAGTAGAACAAAAAAGAAGCTACTGCCTGGAAAAAGCTGAGCAGCCGTGTAGCAGCCCAAACCGCAAGCCGTTGCCATCATGCACCTATCTTAGACCCTTTAGCCAAGATCCCCTTGGCGTTTGCTTGATAAAAATTGCATTAAATGAAGCAGAATTGAAGAAAGCAAGATAAAATTTCAAATAAAGCGGAAATGAAGAATGCAAAGTAAAATGTCAAGTAATGAAATGGCTAAAAATATACAGATACTTTGACTTTATCTAATAATAAAATGTAAGAATGTAAGAATCGTTAGAAAGCGATAAAAATTGTTGGGCATAAAACCCAAATAGATTAAATTAAACTGCTACTCAATAAACGAAAGGGTCAATTCAATTTAAAATTGCAATAAAAGATAGCTAGACTATATGCATCGAAGAAGAATGTAAAAAGAAAAGTGAAAACTAAAGAAACATTTAAACTAATTCCCTGTTGCAAATTGCAATGTCTTTGAAATAAATTTGAATAGAAGGGAAAACCAACTAGCTAAACAAATAGCAAAAATTGCACAAACTATGACTTTCTAACTTCAAATAGCAATAAAAAATTATGAGTAAATTTCGAAAAACGAATAACAGACTAAAAATTTAATACTGAAATAAAATAGCGTAGAACATGCAAGAGAAAGAATGCAAGTTGAGAATAACATTCAAGGTAATGCGAAAATACTAAATTATAAAAAGAAGAATGAAATATTAGCAAAAATTACAAAGATAAAAAACTTAAAAAATAAACAACATAGCAAAAGAGAACCAGCAAATTCAACAGGACAATGTTAAGTGAATTTGAAATATAAATCAACAAAAATTCACTAATCAAAAACAAAAGTTATGATATGCGCCGCAGGCCTCTCCCAACCTAGTCTTATATAATACGCGTGATACCACTTTGGGAGGGTACCTCGCCCGGGATGGATTCTCCACCTATCCTGGCATGTGATACCATTTTGGATAGGTCTCGGATTGGACATTCTCTGGCATATACCCGCACCTGTGCCTGAATTCTTGAAAATGATGAAAATATCGAAAATGTGCTAATTTTGGACATTTTCCAACTTTGCAGCTCAATAGCTCCATCAATTTTCAACATTTCTTGGCGGACTTTTTTTTTAATTTTAGCCTCAACAATTCTGTATAAGGTCATCTATTTACATTATCGTTTCACTAAAATTATATTTGTTAAAAATGTCATTGAGTAAAGTCATTTTTCACGATTTTGGCCCTACTCAGTGACCTGATGTTTCAAGGTATTCATTAGTAAGGATATGCAGGTGGTCAATGCCAGCGATAACATTGATTGGATGCGATGATTACAAACATTGATCCTCTTAATTTGACTTTCTGATCAGATGAGCATGACTGGTGGAACTTAAAATTCAGATCCTTGTTGAGCTCAGTAATAAAATTTATCAGCTGTCATTGTGCGCTCGTACTCCGCGGTTTTTCAACCAAATTGGCTAATTTTTTGCATGAAAGTCCATCTGGGTGGTGGCTCGGGATCATTTTTTTGCGCTTGGCGTAATTTTGCGTTTTTCGTCCAAAACCTAATATTTTGATGTTTCAAAGTACAATAAATCATAACTTCCTGGTTTTTCAATGAAATTGGCTGAAATTTTGTATGAATGTCCGCCTTGGTGGTGGCTTTGGTCCTTTCTCTTAATTTTGCGTTTTTCCCCAAAACTTAGAATTTTGATGTTTCAAAATACAAAAAATCATAGCTCATTGGTTTTTCAACGAAGTCGGCTGAAATTTTGCAAGAAGGTCCAACTTGCTGGTGGCTTGGGACTTTTATTAAGGTTTTTCGAAATTTTTCGGTCTTTCTCCAAAACAGAATTTTGATGTTTTAAAACAGAAAAAAATCGCAAATCCCTGGTTTTTCCACGAAATTGGCTGAAATTTTGCGTGAATGTCCGCCTTTATGGTGGCTTCGGCCCTTTATTGGGGGTTTTCGAAATTTTTGGGTTTCCCCCTGAAACTTAGAATTTTGATGTTTCAAAACAGAAAAACCATAACTCCCTGGTTTTTAGACGAAATTGACAAATAAATAAATCTGCAATTAGTAAAATTTGCTCATTTAGCTTGACAATATTTCTTGGGACAGAGGCCTCGCATCTTGGCAACAGCCAAGAATATCTTGTTAGACGGATTACCATAGCTTATGCTGATGCCTCGCTTACCGCGTTTCCATATAAACTAGCTCGTTGGTTTGTAGAACTTTTTATTTGTATGGCACAAAGCGACTTCACTTATCAGCATTTATTTTGGCTCAAAAAAAGGAAGGGAAAGACACCCAAGCAAAGTAAACTGATGAAAAGGCGAAGTGATGCCTAGTCAAAACGAGCAGAGCTGGCAGTCAAAAAGGTGTCCATCACAAAGGCCACCTGAGCAACGCCGGCGAAGACCTGAAAAAGATGCCTGGGTATAAGGCAGATGAGAGGGAATGAGAGGCAGGCCCAACAGCAGCGGCCACGAACTGATTGCTCTCGAATATTCCGGCAAAGATGGAGATGGTGATGAGACCGCCGACGTGGAGCAGCGCCTGGGAGGCTACGATTCCTGTCTCCTCCAACCAACTCTGTTAACTTAGCTAATCGATGAGATTCTGAGCAGATGGGGACCAGAAAGGGGTGCAGGTTCTTCAGACTCTCGCCCAGACCGAACAGCCGAAGCATCAGCAGCACAAAAATCACTGAAAACAACCTTTTTGCATAGATTTTGCTACACTTTTTGCAAAACAATGTTGCAATTTACAAAAGATTTAATTTATTCATTTGCGAAGCTTTAAAGTTACAAATATTTAATCGGGTCTTTTGTTATTAACTTTTTTAAGGCATTAAAATACTAATTTACGCAGAGTTTAGTTAAACTTTGTCAGCGAATTTTATAAAATTGCCATGAAGTTTTGGCCTGAGCAGAGAATGTTTTTGTGGGGGATATGTGGGTTTTGAAATCATGTAAAATCCGACACTATTTGAGTTTTTAAAATATGAAGCACATTTAAGAAATACAAAAATTATCTCTTCTTCTATAAACCTTTGTGGTTATTCTCATAATATCCTAAAAGTCAATGCTAAATTTGTACCTATACCTATAAAACCGGTGGCGAAGACGAAAACAGCAAAGCCGAGTGCATGATAACTTTCAGTCAAGGAGTCGCACTGACTCTTCCAACCGCAACTCATATTGCCCAGGAAACAAAGCACGAAATCCAGCACCTGCATCAGTCACCAAAACAGTGAGACCATAAATCATTCAGAGTAAATTGAAGCACCATCTCCAGCATACGAAGGATGCCAAGGCCAGATATGAGAAAGCCCGGCTCCATCTGGCTCCAGCTGAACTGCCGACCGAGATTCACCGGACTCCAGCTATCCGGGACAAAAGAAGCAAAAGAACCTGAGCCTAAGCAGAATGTTTCGACAATGTTTGAGCGCAACGCTGTTTGAAAGCCGCATTTTGCGCAATAGAACTGGCCTGTGCTCTAAAGGCACAACGCACCTCTTCTGATCAAGCAAATACATTTTTCGGGTACTCCGTTTTGTATCGCTGAGAAAGAAGAGGAGGCCCAACAGCCAACTACAGAGAAATAATTTGCAAATGATTGATCTGTGGTAGCGTA
>JASANA010001207.1:0-74073 GCA_030248095.1 Ptycholaimellus sp. GST1_10
TCATCTCCATCAACAGGAAGGCCAACACCGAGCCACCAGCTGCCCCCATATTCGCGCTGAAGAAGGCCAAGTGGGAGGAGTACAGAAGGCTGATCTCCGAGGACCTCGCTGATTTCGACGCGGAGGATGGATCCCTGGACGCCGCCAACGCCTATCTCACCTGCGCCCTCCTTCGAGCCATGAAAAAGACCTGCCCCTCGGGTAGGAAGAAAGGAGCAAATCCGTTCTGGTCCGCATCGTGCGAGGAGGCACACAGGGAGGCAAAGGCGGCCCTGGCAAGGAACCGGCAAGCCAGGACAGAGGAGAGTAGGAGAGTAAGCCTGGAGGCCAAGGAAAGGGCAGTCCAGGTGATGGCGTGGGAGAAGAGACGGGCCTGGCAGGATTTCGCGTCTGGCATGAGCCTCAAGACCTCCGCCTCCAAAGTCTTTCGCGTCATCCGCTCCATAGACGGCAGGGCCAACACACCTCTCCCAGACACCCCCATCGCCTCAGCATCGGGCAAGGTGGCCAGGACAGACGAGGCAAAGGCCAGCCTGGCCTGCGCACACTACGCCTCCACCAGCCGCCTCCACGTCGCCAGGGCCAAGAACAAGGCCGCCTACAAGGAGGTCTACACCCACATCCGTGCCCAGCGCCACCCGACGGCAGCAGAGCCTTTCAGCGAGGAAGAGCTTGCTACAGTTCTTCATAAGACACGGGGCAAGGCAGCAGGGCCAGACGGCATCCTTCCTAAGATGCTCACCGAGCTTCCACCGGTCGGGAAAGCGGCCCTCCTCTCCGTCCTCAACCGGAGCTGGAAGGAGACGCGGCTCCCGGCGGCCTGGAGGACAGCCCATATCATCCCAATTGCGAAGAAAGGGAAACCGCCGGAGCGCATCAAGTCCTACCGGCCTGTCAGCCTCCTCAGCTGCATCGGCAAGGCGCTGGAGGCGATGGTGGCATGCAGGGTGGTGGAGTGGGCGGAGTGTAGGGAGGTGATCCCAGCAGAGCAGTCAGGGTTCCGCTCGAGGCGCAGCGCCGTCGACTCCCTCCTCCAGATCGTCCAACCTGCCTTCGCCAGTCTCAGCAAGGACAAACCAGCAGAGAGGTCACTGGTCGTGGCTGTGGATTTCGCATCCGCCTACGACAGGACCTGGCGGACAGGGCTTCTCCGGACACTGGCCAGAGCTGACGCCCCATCGAGGTGGGTTGGTTGGCTGCGGGCGTGGCTGGCGGATCGAAGGGCATGGGTCAAGTGGAACAAGGCCACCTCCAAGGACCGCGTCTTCTCTGCTGGCCTCCCCCAGGGCAGTCCACTCTCCTGCGTCTGCTGGAACATCTTCATCAGCGGCGCCCCGGAGGCAGTGAGGACTGCGTCCCCCAACGCCAGAACAGCCCTCTACGTGGATGATCTAACGGTGGTGTCGACAGGGAGCATAAAGAACGTGGAGGATGCCGGGACAGTAGCTCAGGCTGCCCTCGATGGCCTTGAGGCCTGGGCCGCAGAGATGGAGCTGAGGATTGCAGAAGACAAGACGGCAGGACTCCTCATCACAACCTGGAACCAGCAGGGGCCGGGGAAAGCCTTCCCTCCCCCTCCACTCCAGCTCGCCGGGGCTCCAGTCACCTTCAGCAAGGACATCTCCATCCTCGGGATCCGAATCGATGCAGAGCTACGGTTCACAGAACAGTCCAAGGAGGCCTCAAAGAAGCTTGGCAGGAGAGTCAACGCCCTTCGCGCCCTGGCCAGCACAGACTGGGGCTGTTCCGAGGCAACCCTGCGTCCAACCTACAAAACCTTCGCCCGCTCCTGCGCTCTCTATGCCTCACCAGCTTGGCTCACATTTGCTGCAAAGAGCAATGTGGAAAGACTCGAACGCCAACAAAACTCTGCGGCCTGTCTCATCCTCGGGGTCCCTAAGGGCTCCAACGCAGTTGCCACCTGCCGAGAAGCTGGTCTCCCTCCTCTCCGCCTCCTGGCTGCCAAAGACGCCGCCTCCCTCCTCTACTCCTACAAGCGCTGGCCTCTGGGGCACCCCCTCGGTGACCTCGGCCACCATCCTTCCCCTCAACTCCGCCTCAAGGCCAAGCCGGATGGCTTCAGGTCCTGCTGGAAGTCCGTGGCAGAGTCGGAGCTGGATGCATCACTAGGCCACCCAGCCATCGCCCCGCCCTGGCCCCTTCCTCCCCCTGGCCTCCACCGCCTAGGAGGCCCCCTCCGGAGCCTCCTCCTCCGCCACCCCGCCCACCTCAAGGCCCAGCTCCACCAGACCCGCCTCCACCCCAGGCCCCTGCAGTCACCCCGCCCTCTAGAGTCAAGGCAGCCTTGAAAGCTCGCCTCGAGGCCAGTTGGAGGCAGCTCTATGAAGACTCTGTCCCAGTTGAGCACATCCACAGCAGGGCATCAGGAGGGGAGGCCCTCTCCCTGGGCCACCTCCCGCGCAAGGCAGCAGCCAGCATCCACCAGCTCCGCCTCGGCCGCGCCACCTGGCTGGGCTCCACCAGACACCGCTTTGGCCAGAGGGAGAACGGGACCTGCCAGAGGTGCGATGAGGGGGAGGTGGAGGACACGGACCACTTCCTCCTATGCTGCAAAGCCCACGAGGACAATCGACACCGCCTCCTAGGTCAAGCACCCGACATCAGCTGCCTCCAGGAGGACCCAGAATCAGTCCCCCGCTTCATCGAATGCTGTCACTGATGACTCTCGTCGTCGGCCCCATGCAATGAGCTGGGTTTCGGGAACTACAACCAACCAACCTCCATCCTCGCCGCTGAGGCCACCTGCCTCCCCGTCCAGAAGGCCGTCAAGCTCCTCCGCGAGGGCAGCATCACCATCGACGACAACAAAGGTCTCGTCATCCACAACCCCTCCGGCAACCGGATCCTCATCCACTACCGCCGCAACCCAGTGCGCCGCCCAACTACGGACCTCCACTTCGCCTTTGAGGCCGTCCATCTCCAGCCCTTCGTCTGCCTAGAAGGGTCAGACGAGGACAGGATGGCCGCTCTGTCCCTGGAGGAGAGGGACAGTCCATTGCCTAAACCGCAACAACCACCAAGAGCCAAGCAACAGCCTCCGGTGGAAGAGAAGATGGAGGAGGACACGGAGTTCCAGGCCGCCTCCTCGGCCTCAGCCGCCTTCAGCAAACTCGGCGGCGGCAACACCGCAAGATCCTATGCCAACTACAAGCTCAAGAGCCAGTTCGGCGACAGCAGCTATCCACCACTCAGCAACCAGCCCACACCCTATGCTCGGCCAGGGGCTTCAAGCCCCCAGAACCCCAACACCTACTGCGAGGCTACCGTCTCCTACCCCACCGACATCGCTGTCATCAGGCACAACTCTCAGCAGCTTCCCTCCGGCCTCAAAGTAAACTTCAGCGCCAAGGCGGTGGAGGGAATGGAACAGTATTGCCCTCCATAAGGCGCCAAGCCAAACACCACGTGGGATTAAACATGCCTTGCCTCGCTAGAGTGCATGCAGCTGGTCTGCAACTGGATCATGGCATGGTCCAACAGCAACCCCGTCAGCCACTCCTGGTCCGGCTGGGAGTGCTTCATGGTGGACTGGACCGGCTACAACGAGTTCAGGGCGGCCAAGCTCGCCACCAGCTACACCACCATTCACATGCCCGCCCTACGCCCCAATCCAGGCAATCCAACCTACCCCAACAGCTTTGAGGCCGTCATTCGACAGTCGAACCCACAATACCAGAAGTACACCCCTAAGGCCTGCAATCCGCCAAAGAAGGACGAGCCTCCTTCCTACCCCCTAACACAAGGAGCAGCACTGCTCTGGTCCCCCTGCAACCCTACTCTCCAGCTCTACAGAGCCCCAGTGGAAGGTGAGTCCTGGGAGCACTTCCAGGCCTGGCACAAACAGCACTGCCGCCCCGCCTACTGAAGCCGGCCTACTGTACAGCCGAGGCCCTGCAGTGGGCTGCCCCCTTCCTCAACATGCTCCGGCTACGCCTCTGCAGCGTCGCCGTTGATTTCATCAAACCCGGCAGAGACGGGCACTTCCAGTGCACCAAGGTGCACGAGGAGTCCAACAACATCGCCTCCTTCCTCGGCGTCATGGACAACTCCGGCATCCCCAAGCTGAACTTCGACCAGCTCACATCCTGCGTCATGAAGTGCCTGCCCAAAGCCCAGAACTGGATGCACTCCTACATGATGCGCCTGCTGGAGATCATGACCCCCCACGAAGTATTCATCCACATGTTTGAAACCTTTGCCTCCAAGCTCTGGCACAACTCCCGCACCCGCGAGGGCCTGCTCGATGATCGCATGGCCATCCTGCACTCCACCAGCGTCTACACCCAACTGCGCCTTGGCTACGAGATGGCCTACCAGGGGAAGATCCACGAGTTCCTCGCTGGACAGTGCACGGACACGGAGATCAACCCCATGGTCACCGAGTACCCCAAGTACGGCCCCGCCATCGAGTTCGACGTCCCCGAACTGGAGGAGCAGCCCTGGAACCTGCTGGCCAAGGACCAGCCCTTTGCCTGCCTCCTCCTGGCCATTTCAAGCACAGGGTCGAGTCCACAGACCTGGCCGACGGCTCCAGGCTAAGCTGCGTCCCCTTCAAGTGGGAAGGCATCTGCGCACTGCCCAGATCCTTCTGCCAGGGCACTGCCATTGATTCCATCGTCATGCGCAACCGCTTCACACCCAGCGGCAACCTCATCACAAACCGCGCCGCCTCACAGCTCAACTGGAGCGGAGAGGACACTACCCTGCCCAGCCCGTTCTAGAAGGCGGTGGAGGAGCCAGTCGCCAATGTCCTCCCCTCTCAAACTCAAGAAGAGCACAAAGCCAAACAACGCCTATCCATTCTGCTTTGCATTTACTGCCTTTGGTTTTGGCCACTAGTTATGTCAATTATAGGCATTGACGTCATTTGGAAGACCTTCCTCGAAGTCAGAGCTCCCCTGCCCGTCACCTACGTAAAGAGAGGCACTGGCAGTCGAGGCAGAGGCCGTCAGCACAGTAAGCGCATGGCCTCATCTACCACTTTCGATTATAGTTTAGGTACTAAACTAAAATTATTGCTGATTATTTCAGTTTTCGCTAACCTAAGCAAAAATACCTTAGCAGAAAAATTCGAAAATGGCGAAAACTTCGGTAGCCAAAATCATAAAATAACAAAATTAGATAGAGTTCCAAGAGGAGCTTCAGAAGTCCTTTTATGCGGTGAAGGAGACCATGGCCAATTATTCGCTTTTCCTTCTACATATAATTGCCCAGCAGTTCCTTCAACTATCCAAAACGTCTCTTCCGTAAAAATAGACTTGTATGTCAAAAATGAAAATGAGATCTCTTTCCCAGCATATAGATGTTGGGCCATTTCATCTTTTGTCTGCACAAAAACTAACTTCTTCGGTAGCAAAGCGATAGTAGATTTTGGAGAAATTTCAGTAAACATTTTGCTAACCGATTGCCAAAAAATGCAACAAAATAAAAGCTTCAATGGCTTAAAATTGAAAACTCTAGGACCCCAACTGTTCGCAACTCAAATTCAGCTAGTCCGCAAATACTCATATTGGACTTTTTACGATGTATGCAATAACGTCACAAATGCCTTCTTACAGGTGGGAAGCGCAGCTATTTCCGCTAGGCGCCATCTCTACAGCGCCCTAGCGGACCTATCGAGCTGCGATGTAGATGCCAACCACTGCGTTGCCTCAAACAATGCAGTGATCGTCTGGGATTTCTCCTTTGGTGGTCACGATGTTTGCCGCTGGAATAAAGTGGGCAATTTCGAAGCAAAGATAAGCGATCAATGCTACATTGTAATTGAAGAACTGCAAGCCGCGTTTGAAATCACCCACCTAAAAAGATTATCGGATGACAAAAGCTCACATTCATGCCTCCCAACAACGGCATTCTTGGGACAAAGCAAAACAGCCGCCGTCTTTTCCGACGGTTTCCCATCATTCATAAACTTTGCAGTAAAAAGTTCAAATTTCAACTCAAACAAGTATATGGCGCAAAGCGCAATAGGTGACCGTGGAGCGCATCCTTTATATGATATTTATATGATATTATATATGAGAGTGGATATGATTAATATGTAACTCAAAAATCGAAGTTTGTGGTTTTTTACCAATTTCAAAAGTAAGCACAGATTTAGAATCGACATATAAGACTAGTGAACGACCTCTGTGCAATTCTCAAGACTCTTCAGGTACTACAGTGCAAAAACCGCATATTGCAATTTTCCAACTTTCTACCCAGAAAAGTAATGTTTTAAATGCTTCTGACCGTTCCACCCCTCCAGATTCTAAAATTTAATTACCTATACGCAAAAAAAAAGTTTGTCCAAATCCATTGAGAAATCGCCATTTTCTCTAACATACCTATTTTTTAAATTTCTACCCAAAAAAGTTATGTTTCTTACTCCGGGACCAGTTCCACCCCTCAGATCATCTCTAATGTTATTACCTTTAAGCAAAAAAAAAGTTTGTCCGAATCCTTCAGCAAAAATTCGCTATCCCTAACATACCCCATTTTTCAAAATTTCTACCCAAAAAAGTAATGTTTCAAATGCTCCCGGAAAGTCCCACCCCCTCCATATCTCCCTGAAATGTTATTACCTTTCAGCAAAAAAAAGTTTGTCCAAATCCGTTGTTAATCCGCCATTTCTCAACATACCCCATTTTTCAAAGTTCTACCCAATCAAGTAATGTTTCAAATGCTCCGGGACCAGTTCCACCCCTCCAGATCTTCCTAATATTTAATTACATTTCAGGGAAAAAAGGTTGACCAAATCCGTTGAGAATTGGCCCATTCCCAGCATACCCCATTTTTCAACATTTCTACCCAAAAAGTAATGTTTAATGCTCGGGACCGCTTCCTGACCGGCGATATCTTACTAAAACATTATTACCTTTCAGGAAAAAAAAGTTTGTCCAAATCCGTTGAGAATTCGCCCGTGCCCAGCATTTCTAGAAACATATATATATATATATGAGGACAAAAGTTGAGTAACCTCTATAGACCGCGGAGCGGCCCTTCGGGCCGCTCCGCGGTCAAAAATTTATGGTCGAAAATAAATAATGACACAGACCCAATTAACGTAAAATTAAATTATTTAAGTTTTCAATTATTCCTACAGCAAGTAGAATTTTTCCGATCACTTTGGATGCAAATATGCCGTTCAAATCAATTACTTCTCGGAATTTTGACGCATTTAGCTACACTAGACCCAACTCTGGCCGTAAGAGCTTATTTTGGCAGGCCAGATTTAATTGCAAGACCAAAAGGAGACGCATTTTTAATTTATCAATGCCACCACAATGACAACGTAAAAATCCATTGGGCAGGCGAATTCAATGGCAAATGCTACGATAAAACGCCAGTTTTGTATAAAAATGAGCTATGGTGGATTATGCCAAACACTAGAGAGCTGACCAAGTTGGCAGCAAAAAAACCATGTTTACACACACATAGCTCAGTTTACCGCTTAAAACTACAAAGCAATAAGACATGGGATTATTTTTCACCAGCTGGTAGAGTTGATGTGAGAAATTTAGACATAGAGATGCTACTAGTGTCACCTTTCAGTCCCATTAATTTCGACAAACCATCACTTTTTCACGACAGAAGATATGCCCAAGCTGGAAGCATCAATCTTATCTTGTCCGCTTTGCACCAGCAAGAAATCCTTGAGCAGCAAGTGGGTTTACTTAAGGATTTCGCAAAAGCGCAAGTTTGGGACACAGAGTCCTTTGAAAAAACTTTCGACACTTCCGGGAAAAAGATAACAGGATTTGTTTCCTCCACAATGAACGGTATTGCCACAGGTTTCAAAACCTGGGCGCAGTCTTCTGGCCAATTCTTCACAACAATTCTGAAAGGTCCAATACAAGTCCTTTGCAATCTGGCAATCACAATTGCCGTTTCAGCCTGCGCAGTTCTCCTCTGTTATTATGGAGGCATTTATTGGTTGAAATATAGGCGAAATAAGAAAACCAAACAAAACGAACAAGTTGTGCCAGAAAAGCCTTTCAGGTTGAATGCAAAATTATGCAGTGCATTTCACCGATCTTCCCGATATTGGTGCAATTTATGAACCACGTGCTCAACAAGCATTGAGCTTGCTGAATTGCAAGGGCAAAGTAAATCGGAAACAAATCAGGACGAAAAAATCATTCTTATGCCATCAGCACAAGTAGCACTTTATTCAAAAGCAAAAAGCCCACCGGCAAAACCTCCACGCCTAGCAACAGTTCCAGAAGAGCCTAGCATAGAAAAACCAGTATTCATGTTAGGAAGCAGCAATAGATTAACTAGCGGTTTAACAATTGATACCCAATGTTAAATTTTAAATGATCCATGCAAAAAATTGCGATTGCAATAGCTTAGCCTGCTATGGAGTAGACAAAGAGGCTTATCCCCTGCTAGAGGACAGACCGATACAAGCTCTACTCGTTTATGAAAAAGATGGAACACCAAGACGGCTAAGAGCGTTGCTTGACACAGGTAGCCATGTCACAACTTTTCCGCTATCACTAGTAAGTAAACTTGACCAAAGAGGCATTCATTATGTGAAAGGAATGGTAAAAGCTCCAATAAGAGGCGCAACAGGAAAGTTGCTGAAAACCTGTTTCACAATTTCGATGAATTGCAGAATATTAGACAGCGAATTTCCAGATACAGAATTCATTGTCGTAGACCATGATAACAGCTGTTTTGACGTGATTGTTGGAACAAATTTACTCAAACGGTTTAAATTCCTATTTTTGGATTTTAAAAATAAAATAATCACAGACAGCTACCCAAATAAGGAAAATAAATCAACAAACACTCCGTCTCAAGAGCAATGGGTAAATTCCATTTCATCTGGAAATGAAGGTGAAGAAATTCTAAATGTTGATAATGATAACAAAGTCGACGAAATAAAGTTCAAAAAAATCGACAAAAGACCTAACAGATCAACGTTCACCATTGTAAATTCTAAACAATGTCACCTTGCCAGCCAATGCTTTAACATTGGTTAAATGCAAAAATCCATTTCAAAACCCTCATGCCACAGTTCTTTTCCAGCAGAACAACCATAAAAGCTCAAAAAACAACTGGTACATGGAAGATTGTTTGCTAACTTCAAGAGAAGATGTTATCACAGTGCCAATTGTTAATCGCAAAACTTACCCATGCACATTACGTACAGGTACGAAATTGGGATGGGTTGATCAATGGAGCAGCAACCAAATATTCCCTTTGGAATTTTGTAACAAAGAGGAGGAAATAGAAGTTGAGAACAGCCTAGGAGAAAACATTTCATCAACTTCAAAGCAATGTTTATCACTTCAACAAGTCACTATGCCGTCTCATAAGGAGCATTTAGTTTTCATCAAAAAAACTGCAAAAATCGGGTCTTCGTCAACTCCATTGTGGAAAAAGCAAAAAATATTGAAAATATTAAAAAAATACCACATGTGCATTAGCCGAACGGATTATGACGTAGGGGAGGCGTTAAATGCAGAACATTGCATAGAATTGACAGATTATAAACCATTCGATCGCAGTAAACCAATTCCTCTACCCAGACGTCCAGTGGTGGAAAACATGATCAAATTATTATTGAAAATGGGTTCGATCCAGGAATCGCACTCACCTTACTCAAGTCCGGTCGTGATCGTACCCTAACCGGACAGAAGTGCACACATGGTACATGATTACTGGCACCTTAACAGTGTAACAGTAAAATACGTGTATAACCTTCCAAGCACAGATGAAATCTTAAGTTCACTTGCTGGGATAACAGAATTCTGTGCTCTAGACCTAATGGCCAGATACCACCAAATTAAAATGCGACCAAGCGACCGGAAATACACAGCTTTCCGAATGCATCTCGGTCTCTACGAATATCTTGTTATGCCAATGGGTCTCTCCGCCGCGTCTTTGAGCTTCCAAAGGGCCATGCACAACGTCATGCAAGGATACCTATGGAGAAGAGTATGGATATACCTTGACGACGTCCTCGTCGGTGGACAGGATTTTGAAACCCTATGTGAAAACCTAGCCTTGGTGTTTGAGCGCCTTAAGAAAGCAAATCTCAAATGCAAATTGAGGAAATGTGAGTTCCTCAAATCAGAAATTGCTTACCTAGGCCATAACATATCACAAAAAGGAATAAAGGTGGATACGAAAAAAACGGATTCAATAGATTTGTATCCGCGACCGGGAAGCGCAAAAGTGTTACAAAGATTCTTAGGTTTATGCTGTTACTATCATAAATTCGTTCGCGATTTTGCTGAGATCGCGTCACCACTATATGACCTGCTAGCGAAAAATAAGGAATTTTTATGGAAAGATGCACAAGAACGGGCGTTCACAAAGCTAAAAAACGCTCTAAGCAGCCCTCCAGTGCTAGCATTCCCCGTTATGGACAAAAAGAAACCATTCCTGGTGCAAACGGATGCTTCCAGAACTGGCTTAGACTGCATTCTCGCTCAGTGCGATGCTGATGGAAATGAACGAGTAATAGCCTATGCAAGCAGATCATTAACAAAGAGCGAGAAAAATTACCCAACAATAAAGCTGGAAGCATTAGCAATTTTGTTTGGGTTGCAACGGTTTAAAAACTATACTAGGCCACCCTAGTATCATAGTTGAATCAGATCATAAACCACTTCAATACGTCCTTTTCTGCAAAGATGGGCGCTAAAAATTATAAATAAAGCAGGCTATAAAGCAGGCAAAGATCACGTTAATCCACCCCCTGCTCCCTCTGCCATGGCCGTCATCCCGTCTCCGGTCCGCCCGCCGTCTCCTATCCCAGGCAGTGGATACAAACTCCGGGATCCCTCGCTCTGGAAGCCGCCCGACCGTCTGGACCTCTAGACCCCCTGCTCCGCCTGCTCCGCTGCTTCGTCGCTAGGATCCCGTCTGCTCCAAGTCCGCCTGCTCTGCCTCTGCCCCTGCTCCCCCCTCTGCCCTTCCTCTGCCCATCCTCTGCCCATCGTCTGCCCAGTGATGATTCCCAGTGATCAGAGTGATGCAGTTTCCGCATACGCGTCTACTATAGGGCTCTTTTAGGGTAGTAGAACTTCCATGCCGCCTATGTAAGTTCTAAGGGGAGGTGTAAGGTGCATGACCCCCATCTGGAGTGTAGTCACAATAAGACAGCTTCTGCACCTTGGATCTCACCCTGAGATCAGTCTCTTCTCTTGCTTCCTCATGATAAACCTCCTGCCCTCCTGCCCTTGTAACCGCACTACAGATCCTTACAGCAGCAATAGATGAGCAGAGAGATGTAGCAGCGATAGATGAGCAGAGAGATGTAGCAGCGATAGATGAGCCTGAGGTCTGCCATAAGTCGCCTAAACTCCAAAGAAGACTTAGAAGACAAAGACTTAGAAGCCTCCCAAAGGCCTAAATCCCATTTCGCCCGCAAATTCTGACTTAGATGCCTGAAAAACCCAACTCTTGTAACTGCACAGCCAGCAGGTCCAGAGCACTGCTGAAATTTCCAGCGGCAGAAGAGGCAAGTTCAAGCAAGCCCTTGAGCCCTTTTGCGTCACCCCCCGCCAACTTTGTCCCTGACCTCTCATCACCTGACTCGCGAATGCTCACCGCGGCCCATTCTCCCCTCGCACTAGACGCCTCCTCTGCCTTCGCTGGCGCTGGTTTCCAAGTCGCCACCGTTCAGCGAGGAAAAAAAGATCCTATCAGCGCCTCTGCAAATCAATCCGCTTAGCAGTAGTCAGGGACCTTAGGCGTGAAGATGAGCAACTACTGCGCCCTCCCCCTGGCAGCAATTGCAACCAGCTTTCCACAGGCCCTCCACTCTATAAACTCATAGCCAGACGCACGGGAAAAAAGGACAATGCACTGCCCCCCCGTCAGCGCCCCTCCTCTCTTCTCTCCGCTCAAAACCAAGCCTCCCTAGCCCACTCAGACAGGGAAAAAGCCACGCTGCTCTGCCAGCAGTTTGCCGGCGCCCTCCAGCTAGTCAATGGCAGACTTCCTCCAGTGTTTGGCCCCCCCGACTGCAGCCAACCACCCATTCCTGCCCCTCCCATCACTCACACCCACCACCCGCCTCTCTCAGACCTGGCACTCGAACTGCCAGATATCAGGCATGCGCTAAAAACTCTAAAGCCAAAGCGCTCCTGTGGGCCTGACGGCATTCCCCCCGCCTTTATCAAGGAAGGTAGGCACAGTCTTGCCATGCCCCTAAGAACTTTGTTTGACTTCTGCACTGTCACAAAGGCCCTCCCCTCCCAATGGAAGTGCTCTTATATCCGCCCAATCTACAAGCGTAAGGGTGACGCGAGTGCCGTCAGTTCATACCGCCCAATAGCGCTCATACCAAGCCTCCTCAAAATTTTTGACCGCATACTTGCCAAGCAGTTAAACGAATATCAAGAGAGTGCATGCATTCTGCCACCATCCATGCATGGCTTCCGCCCCACCAGGTCCACTACCACTTCACTTCTCTCGTTCCAGGCCTTTCTCTCTCAAGGACTCCGGAGTCAGCGGGTGGTCGACGTGATAAACGTGGACATCGCCAAAGCGTGTGACTCCGTCACTTTCCCCAAACTGCTACACATTGCAGAGGCGGTAGGCATGGGGCACCGGCTCATCAGATGGATCAGCGAATTTGCATGTGGACGCGAAATGCAGGTGAAAGTTGGGAAGGCCCTGTCAGACCCCGCCCAAGTAACCTCATCAATCGTCCAGGGTGGCTCATCCTCACCAATTCTCTTTAACCTGTACATGCTGCCCCTGATGCACCGACTAGCCCAAATACCCTCCCTAGGCCACTGGGCATACGCAGACGATGTCCGGCTGGCCTCAACCTGCTCAGCTGCCATCAATCAAGGCCTTGAAACGATTGCTGCATGGGCCAGTGCATGGCAACTAACGCTCGCTCCATCCAAGTGCACTAGATACAGAGTAGGCCCAGGACAGTGCCCCTCCTACAGAGTAGGTGGAAGAGAAATTCCGCTAGCCCCAGCAGAGGGAATAAGAGACCTGGGCCTCCTAATCACTGCATCAACCAAATTCTCCTCACACATAACCTCCGCCATCAACAAAGCTACCTTTGCCTCACACCTAATCAAAAAGGCCCTACATACTGCCTCCCCGCACCTGCTAACACCAGCTTACACAACCTACATTCGTCCCCACGTGGAATACGCCTCAGTTGTGTGGTCGCCCTCAACAGCAGCAGAATCAAAAAGAATAGAGTCTGTACAGAGGCGATTCACACGGTACATTTTCAGACGGTGTCGCATGCGCATCCCACTCACTGGCTACTCAGGGCGCCTGGCAACACTTGGACTAGACTCACTAAAACGCCGTCGCCTCATAGCTGATCTCTCTTGTCCAAAAATGCTTCAAAATATGCCTTGCACGCACAGGCCAAGGAATGGCTGTAAACCTAAAAGAGCACGAAATCTGGACTGGCTGCCCAATAGCTTTCCCCTACCTCAATGCCAATCTTCGGGGCCGCCATCACTTCAGCGCGGTGGGTGCTGGGAGAGTGGAGGAACAGGAGCTCTGGCCGGGAAGGGTGGCTGTCTGGTGGAGGAGCCTCACGGCCGCGGAAGCTGAGCTGAAGCGCGGGCCTTTCCACCGCACCGGGAGGCGCAGGAAGCCCCATGCCATCCGATCAATTCTCGATAGGGACCCCGCCAAAACCTCATGATCTTCAGCTGCATTCCCTTTCTCCCATTCTGATCACCTTGTTTGTGAATCAGTTTCCCCCGTTTGTTCGGATGAGTAAAAATGATGAAATGATGAACTATATCAAAAAACATAGAAGTGGCAACGATCGCCTGAATGCGACCCAACTACTTAAATTCTGTCTTGATACAGCTCGTGGCTTTGAACATATATCTGCAATGAATATTATTCACTTAGATGTGGCAACCCGAAATTGTCTCCTCAAAGAATTCAATGGAGGTGAACTTCGAGCATTGATAGCTGACTTTGGACTTGCAAAAGAAGGAGTAGAAGTAAAAATAGAAGATGATGAACCAATCAGTGCTCGTTGGGCTGCACCAGAATCACAAAGCTCACAACCCAAAGCAACAACACGAAGTGATGTGTGGTCATTTGGCATTATGATGTGGGAAATATTTAGTGATGCAAGCCAGCCATATCCTGATCATGAAGATACTAAATTTCTCCTTAATTGGTTAGAAGATGGTAATCGCATGAAGGCGCCAACACGAATGCCTTCAAAGTGTGGTAATCTAATGCTAGATACATGGAAGTTTAATCCTGCCAATCGCCCTACTTTTAAATCCATTGCATGTGCACTTGCATCATTGTGCGAAGAAAAACACACTTCTTAAATTTTTTTATGAACATGTTTTATTCTTTATCATTTGTAAATCAATTTGATGATAAGTTACTGAAAATTAATAAAAACTGACCCTAAAAACACGAATCTACTTAAGATTTTTATTATAACATCAAATATAACATTCGTTGGAGCGTGGAAGTGCGGGGCGCCCGGAGACGGTAGTCCTCGTTGTGAGAGCTGCTTCCCTCCTCCCCCACTTCATACGCTCCATGCTCATTGGTCCCCGACCTTTCCCGCCAACTCCCCTGACACAGCTCGCCCACTGGGCTCCACTCACTCACTTCTCCCTCTCTCTATTCTCTGTCCCACTTGGAGACCCTTCTAAGAAAACTTGGTGGTGGAGATCTTGTGCTTGCGTGACACCGTGACCTTCATCGGCTTCGCCAAGCCCTCCAGCCTCTGCAAGAAGCGCGTCTCCTTCATCAACATCTCGCACACCCTCGCCAGTGCCCGTGGGGCCATGGATTTCGTCATCGATCTTCCGACCTCCTCTTTCCACCCCCACAGTGCTTGATGGAGCCTGTATAGCCAGGGGAAAGGACTTCGGAAAGGACGCCAGCTGCAGCAACTTCGCCTTGCTTCGCAAGCTCAGCTCAGGTGCCCCAACCTCTCCTTCCTCCTCTTCTACATCCACCTCGCTCTCGCCATGGACTTCACTGACGAGGACATCGCCATCTCCAAGCACACCCACTCCTGCGTCGTGCTGGACGACAGCCTCTGTGACAACCTCATCTGCCCAGTCCTCTCCCATCACTCCACCCGCCTCTGCTGCCAGCAGTGCGACAAGATCCTCTGCATCAGTGGAGCAGGCACCTACTTCGTGCCCGGCAGGTCCTCTTCCACTACCCTCTACAAAACCGCCCTCCATGCCTTCCGATCCTTTCGCATCGACCCCTCCAACATCCTCCCTTGCTACACCTGCCCGCGCTGTGAGATCGCCAATGACTGCGAGCCCCGCCCTTTTGTCTGACAGCTCTTCGATTTCAAGCTCTACCCCAACTCCAGCCACACCTACTCCTTCATCTGCAAGGCCATGCCGCAGCTCACCGTCGTCACCGACAACCTCAGCCCAGCACATGGAGCCCCGGACGAGGTGGACCTGGAGCAAGGAGAGCAGGAGGATGAGCGAGGAGACGAGGAGGAGCTGGGAATGCTGGGGACGCTGGACGACATGGGCTCAGGACCAGCGGATCAACGCCTTCCAGAAGGACACCGTGTCCTGGAGCACCGACAGCAGTCCGGCATCTCCAAGAAGCAGTTTTGGCAGCAGTGCTACATGGACGCCTGTCTCGCCTACGACGCCATCAACGCCCAGGAGGCCATGACGGAAGACGAGCGGAAGCAGGCCAAGGTCGACCTACGCCATGCAGCCATCGAGATGGAGAAGGCAGAAGAGCGTCTGGAGGAGGAGACTCGTCAAGAGGAAGCCACCACCCACGCTCAAGCCGAGGCAGAGGAGGAGGAGCATCAGCGTGTATGGGACGAGGTAGAGGAGATGAACTGCCAGGAGCGCCTCGCGGACATCAACAATGCCAATCGGTCCGTCGAGGAGATCCCTGACCCCAACATCATCATCGTCTCCACCACGCCCGCCCAGCACACCAGCTACTTCACCACCGACACCAACGCCAACCCCACTCATCCAACCGCCACAGAGCCTCAGGAGCCCCGAGAGCTCCAGAAGCTGAAGGAGTGACTGCAAGTACAGGACAAGGTCATCACCGACCTTTGCCTCCACCACTCCGAGCAAACCTGCCTTCGCCTTGCTGCTGAAGCCCAACTTTAAGAGCTACAAGCTGGAGAACAAGACCTTCGGCAACAAGCAGAGTTCCAACGAGAAGGTCGGATCAAGGCTTAGGCAGAGCTGGAGTGCCTCCGCACCCAGAACCTTGTCGCCCAACAGGCCCAGGAATGGGAACGCAAAGAGGCCCAGCAAGCCCTGCAAGCTTTTCAAGATCGTCTTCAGCATCTGGAGCAAGAGTCGGCACAGAGGGAGGCAGGGTACCGGGACAACGAGGTTCAGGTCACTGCCATCCTCGACAACCTCCACCTCAACAACATCTGCCTCCAGCGCCAGCTAGCCGCCGCCAAGGACCAGACTCCACCCGTGGCCACCTCTACTCCCGACCTCGAGCAGCCTGCCCCAGTCCAGACTCACAGCCTCACCAACCGGACCCTGGGAGCGCCGGCACAGCCTCCCCTCTTCTACGGCTCCCAGTTGCGCCCTTTGCCCTCCGAGAGCCTCTTCAGCCACCTCCAACGACCTCCAGCCCGCCACTTCGACGGCAAGAACCTCTCCGAGTTCCCTGTCTGGCTCAAGTGGTGGAACCACTACTACCACTCCAACCGCAAGATGAGCAACGTGGACAAGCTGGAGAAGATCATGGAGTGTCTCAAGGGGCCGGCCAAGATGGCGGTCACCTGGTGCCAGAACTTCGAGGAGAAGGACAACGACAACGCCCTGGCCATCCTCAAGGACAACTACGGCAACGCCTCTGCCCAGAAGACCGAGCTACTCCGATCCCTGGAGCGAGTCGAGAAGATGCACAACAACGCCACCGCCGAGGCCCTCTACCCCCTCGCCGACGACCTTCACCATATCGGAGTTCAGCTTTGCCAGCATGGAGTTCAGGACCTGGACTCCCACGCCCTCCTCCTCTTCGAGAAGTTGCCGGACTCCGTGGTGCTGGACCAGATGAACTCCTGTGCTCACGCCAACCTCTCCTTGGAGATCAGCTATGACAAGCTGGTCAACATCTGCCACATTGAGGCCAAGGCCAGAGCCGCCGCTCGAGGAGCCCTTCCCCGCACCCGCAACAACCCCCCAGCCACTTCCTCCACCCATCCAACCAACCGCTCCCAGCCCTCGCAGCCCAATCGCCCCTACTCCGGCAACTACCTCGCCAACCCATCAGCCCCCGACTCCGAGGAGTCCGCGGGGCCCCAGAACGGGGGCAAGAAGCGTCGCCAGAAGTGGGCCCAAGGTGGGTCTCAGACCTCCACTCCTCCCTCCACACAGCAGCCTTCCCCGGCCAAGCGCCCTACACTCCCTCAAGAAGGACAAGAGCCAGTGCCGCTGCAGAGGCGGGCAGATGGATCCATCATCCACTGCCATCTCTGTGACGGCAACCACATGGTCCACGAGTGCCAGGTCTATGACACTCCCGCCAAGAAGCTTCAGAGGGCCAAGGCCATTCCGCTCTGCTACAACTGCTTGCGCCAAGGCCATGGACGGGACGAGTGCCACAACTGTGGATGCTGCCGGGAGTGCAATGACCTGCACCACACTGTCCTCCACTCCGTCCTCTCCGCCCAAGGCCAGTCCGCCAACCTCCACCTCTCAGCTGCCAGAGACTCTCCCAAGCTTCCCTCCATCATCCATCCCGTCTTCTCCCTGGGATTGCTGGGGCGAGTGCAGCGCAGTTCAGGGATGGTGATGCTGGACAATGGCTCCAGCTACACCTGGTGCACGGAGGAGCTGGTGCGCCACCTTGGCCTCAAGGTCTTCGGCTCTGTCACTCTACAGCTCTCCACCGCCCACAGCTCCGTCCACCGCAACCTCAAGGCCAAGATGGTGAAGCTGTTCCTGTCTGGCAACCAGTCTACGATGGAGATCATGGCATGCGTCGTGGAGAGCGTCACCGCGCCCATCCCCATCGGTGGCATTGACCTCCCCTCGCAGCCCTTCCTCGAGCGTGGCCTCCAACCTACACGCATCCTCAACTGGCCTAGCCAAGTCAAGGAGGAGAAGATCGTGGACGTGCTCATCAGCCTGGACTTCCTGTGCACCTTCAAGGGCCTGGGAGTGCCTTGCCAGGACGTGATGGGGCTCTCCGTCTACACCTCCGCCTTCGGCACCCACCTCTCCGGCCCTGCCCCTGCCTCTACCGTTGCTCGGGCCCTGCCAGCCTCCTGCTCTCTGCACTTTGCTTCTCCTACCGCTTCGCTTCATCAGCTAGTGGAGATGCAGATGGGACTCGAGGTGGTGGGGCTGGGAGGCAAGGACATGGCCGCCAAGTGTGAGGACTGCAGCGGGGACCTGGACGAGAACGAGATCAGTGTCTGCAACAACTGCAAGCTTGCTGACGAGTTCAACATCCAGCGCAAGCAGGATGGATGCTTCCTTCTCACCCTCCCCTTCAAGTCCGGCGCCTCCACTCTTCCCTCCAATCGACAGACTGCTCTGGCCCGCCTTCAGTGTCTTGAGAACAAGCTCACCCTGCAGGAGAAGCAGCTGCACTACGCGGAGTTTGACAAGTTCAAGAAGAGCGGCATCGTGGAGCCGGTGGACAAGTCCAAGACCCCGGGAGCCGTGATCCAGTACCTGCCCCACCGCCCTGTCTTCAAGCACACCGCCGCCTTCACCAAGTGCCGCCCCGTGCTGGACTGCTCCGCCTCCACCCACAATGGCCAAAGCCTCAACGACAACCTTCGCACCGGCCACAATCGCCTCACTGACCTGCTGGACGTCCAGTTCCAGTTCCGCCTGGCCAAGCACACTCTGGTGGCAGATGTCTCGGCAGCCTTCTACGGCCTGGAGGTGAATGAGCAGGATTGGGACACCTTCCGCATCCTCCTGCCCACCGATCCTCAGTGCCACCCCTTCTCCAAGACCAATCTCCACTGAGTCTGCTTTGCCCGGCTGGTGATGGGCGCTACCTGCTCCCCCAACCTTCTACTCGCCTGCCTCGATCAGCTGACCAAGGACGCCCTCGCCTCCAGCCTCACCTACGGCCTCACCCAGGATGAGCTCAAGACCCTCACCAACTACTTCTATGTGGACAATGGCGTCTTCAGCTTCGGGGAGGAGGAGGAGGGAGCGCGCTTGGCACAAGGCCTGCAGAAGCTCTTCACCATGGCTCAGCTCCGTCTCTGCCAGGTCTGCTCAGACCTGCCAGGCGCCCTCCACGACATCGCCTTGGAGGACCGGGAGGAGCGACAGGAGGTGCAGAACCTGGGCCTCATCTGGAACACCAGCCTTGACACCTTCCATCCCTTTGCCCCTGACTACTGTCATTATCGATGACAAGCTCACCAAGCGCCAACTCCTCTCCGCCTTCTCTCGCGTATACGACCCCTTCAGACTCCTTGCTCCCCTACCCCTCGCCCCACGCCTACTCTTCCAAGTTGCCTTCCATGCTGGAGACAGCTGGGAGGAGCAGATAGGCCAAGACTACCTTGCGCGATGGAAGGGGATGCGGAAGGAGCTGGAGCGGGTCACAGAGGTGGAGCTGCCGTGCCGAGTGTTCCAGAGCCCAGATGCCCCCTGCGACCTCATCATCTTCTCTGACAGCTCCAAGTCCGCCTACGGCTTTGTGCTCTACATTCTCCAGGCTGGCCTTCCACCCTCCTTCCTCTATGCCCTTCACGGCTGGTGCCCAAGAACCAGAAGAGCCTCCTCATCACGGTCCCTTGGATCAAGCTGTGGGGAGCGCTGCTGGGTCTGCGAGGGGCCGCCGTCATCGCCAACAAGTTCCAGTCCAAGCTAGGCCAAGTCTTCCACTTCAACGACTCCAAGACGGTGCTCTACTGGATGGAGGAGCAAGGAACGCTGTGAGCCTATGAGAGCAAGCGCGTCCGGGAGATGAAGGAGCTGGACAGGAAGCTGGGTGGTGTCAGTCGTTGCTTTGTGCCTACTGCCGACAACGTCGCTGACTACATAACCAAGCCCCGCCTCTTCAAGGACCTCTTTACCTTCTCCAACTACCCCAGGAGCAGTGGCCGGCCTGGAGAGCGGGCCTGGACTACAAGAGCGAGGTGCCGGAGGACGAGCAGGATGGGATCAAGTGCAGCATTGCTATGCCTCATGCCCCCACCACCGTCAACACCGCCCCCCCCGCCACCACCCACGAGTTCACCGACGGCACCCCCGCCCCCCCCTCCACCCCCCCCCCCCTCCTCCCCCCCTTCTCCCCCCCCTCTCCCCCACCCCCCCCACCCACCCTCTCTCCGCGGCAGGACAAGAATGATCACCCGCGCCCCTGGACAGGTAGCCATCGCCCACCCGCCCCCGCCCCCCCACGGCCCGGCGGAGCAAGACACTCCCCCCCCACCTCCACCCCCCCCCCCCCCCCCCCTCCCCACTGCCCCCCCCCTCCCCCCCCCCCTGCCCCCACCTCCCACCATCCCCCCCTCCCGCCCCGCCACCCCCCCCCCCCCCCTCCCTCTCCCCCCCTCCCACTCCCCTCCCCCCCCCTCCCCCCCACCCCCTCCGACGCGTGCAGTACCGGCCTCGCACCGCCTGGCAGCGACCACCCTCTACCCCTACCCAAGTCTATTCCCCCCCCCCCCCTGCCCCCCCCCCCCCCTCCCCCTCCCCCCCTCCAGCCCCCCCCCCCCCCCCCCCCCTCATCCCCTCCCCCCCCTCCCCACACTCCTCCTCCTCCTCCTACCCCAAGCCCCGCAGGCCCCCTGCCCCCCCGCCGCCACCCCCCCCCCCCCCCCCCCCCCCCACCCCACCCCCCAAAAAAACAACCCCACCCCCACCCCCCCCCCCCCCCCCCCCCCAGCTCTGCACCTGGAGCTGCTGCAGGCCTACTCCACGGAGGCCATAGTCGAGGCCATTTGCCGCTTCTGGGCCAAGCGTGGACTGCGTGCTGGCACCATCTACCTGTATTGGGCCACCGCCTTCACCGGCCTTGCGCTGCCCTTTGCACCTTCACCTCCAATCACCAGCTCAAGCTTTCCTTCTCACCAGTCCGAGCTCCATGGCGGATGGGAGCAGTGGAACGCATGGTGTCCCTCGTCAAGAAGAGCCTACACCCCACTCTCTACAAGAGCCGCCTCGACGACTTTGCCCTACCCACCCTCCTTGCCGACATCGAGGCCAGCCTCAACGCTCACCCTCTCCTTCCCCTCACCGACGCCCCCGATGACCTACAATCCCTCACACATGCTCACCTCCTCGGCGGCGATGCCAGCTTCAACTTGGCCCAGTACCAGACCTACACCTACTTCAAGAGCCTCTCCTGCCGCCTGCGCAACCTTGCTTGCATGCTCAGTGAGTTTCAGGACACTTTCTGGAGTCGGTGGCGCCTGGAGTACAAGCACTGGGTGGTGGAGCGAGGCTTCGAGCAGCAGCGCCATGGCAAGGACTCCTTCGTCTCCCTCTCCAAGGCCTACCTCCTGGCCAGCCCCAAGCTTCGCCCGGAGTGGAAGATGGTGTGTGTCATGAAGAAGTACGTGGGGAAGGATGGGATCTGCCACTACATCCGCGTCATCAACAGCTCCGGCTACCTCTCCGACCACTCCATCTCACACCTCCTTCCCCTGGAGGCTGAGGTGGAGGAGGAAGATCAAGAGCCCGCCGCCATTGACCATCCAGTCCCTGGAGAGATCGAGGAGGAAGCTGACGAGTTGAGTGGGGAGCTGGTGGGTTCCGCCCACATGCGCGGCCTTGCCTTCAACCCCCCATCTGTCATCGACCATGACTACTGCTGATCCTCCCCCTTCTCACCCTCAGCCTATTCTCTTTTATCCCTTTTTGTCTGCTCCAGGCCTATTGCCCCCTGTTGAGCTTTAGCATTTCTTTGTGGCCTAGTTTCAGTCTAGGGTCCCTTTCTGTTGCCTTTTGGGCGTTCTTCTCATTCGCCTGCTTGTTCATGCTTAGCATGGTGATCCTTCCTCTTTTCTGCTCTGCTGTAAAGAGGCCCGGGAGCACTGTCGGAGCGTGGGAGTGCGGGGCACCCGGAGATGGTAGTCCTCGTTGTGAGAGCCGCTTCCCTCCTCCCCCACTTCATACGCTCCACGCTCATTGGTCCCCGACCTTTCCCGCCAACTCCCCAGACACAGCTCGCCCGCTGGGCTCCACTCACTCACTTCTCCCTCTCTCTATTCTCTGTCCCACTTGGAGACCCTTCTAAGAAAACTTGGTGGTGGAGATCTTGTGCTTGCGCAACACCGTGACCTTCATCGGCTTCGCCAAACCCTCCAGCCTCTGCAAGAAGCGCGTCTCCTTCATCAACATCTCGCACACCCTCGCCAGCGCCCGTGGGGCCGTGGATTTTGTCATCGATCTTCTGACCTCCTCTTTCCACCCCCACAACCTTATAACTGCCAGTTACACAGCGAGTTTGTTTTTGTTCAATTTAATCCTGCATTCAAAACAACATGTATTAGTGTGTGCTTTGCTGTCAAAGAAAATGATAGCACTGAACAGTTTGACTTGCTTGGTTTATGATTAGGTTGTGAGAGCCTGAGTTCCTCCATGTTCAGGATGTTTATGTTTGGTGAATTTGAATACTTTTATATCTGATTAATTTGGAAAGATTGCATTTGGGCTAGTAATTGCTCACATTTTTGCCTGAACAATTATATGGTGCAGAGCGCAATAGGTGACAGCAGAGCTAAACATGAACCAAAATCCCAATCAATATTGCAGCAATATTCGTATGCTGCAAGAATCTAAGGGTTCTGTTGCAAAGCGGCTCTGGAATCATATCTTGGAGGATTCCGTGGCGGGTAGCAGGGGCCAATGAGGCATGTCAGCAGCAGATCCATTTCACCCGCCCTATACTGAATGGCCGTACCTACTTGGGGTGATTTTTAGCTACCTCTTACTGCTCTCGTTTCGACATGGCCAATAGGCCAGTCGTTCTTACCAGTATACAATATGTGATCCGAAGAAAAAATCTTAATGTATTTTTACGGGTCATGGATTTTGCTATTGCAATTCATGGCATGACCAGCCTATTGGCCATGTCCAAACGTCGGGAAACAGAAATGCGGCATAACATTGAGAGATGAACAATGGAAGATGTTCATAGTAGATGCCCACAATCAGAGTTGAACAACAGCAATGGTAATCAGTCCAGTAGCCGCCGGGCCTCAGCGAAGAGCCGTTCTCTGCTACCGCCCACAGCTTCCTCTGAGAGCAGGTTCCAGAGCCCACGGGCCCTGAAGGGCCACATACCCTCCAGCCTCCCTGCGCCCCAGTTGAATCTGCCTCAATGTGATGCTTCCCCCAAAGATTTGAAAAGAGTCTAGGGAAGAGAATGGGGCACCCGTGAACGAATATTTGATCGGCAGCCTAAGGAAGGTGTAAGTGAGGAGGAGGAGAGGAGGAGGTGGAGGGGGAAATCTGGTGAATGCAGGGATAGGGGTCAGGCTGTGCTCTGGCGCCAGGGTGTCCGACAGGTGGCTGTTTGAGCCAATGTGACCCTCACATGAAGCACGCTTGGTTAGTTTGTAGCAGCAAGGCAAGGCGAGCGTGGGGGAATTGAAAGGGCGGGTGGGTGCCATTCACGTGCTGATCACGCGCGGTCTGGCTGGCGCTTGGCGGGGATTGGCTTGTCGATTGAGCAGGAAGGCAGTAGCTCTCGATGCAGATGATGCAGGAAATTCCGGTCACCGGCGGCGGGTAGGGGTAGACAGCCATGGCTCGAGAGCAGCGAGAGCAAGCCATCGCTGCAGGAGAAGTGCGGGGACATTGTTTTCTAGGAGATTTAGATTAAATCATCCTCAACTTTCCCCAGCAAGCTGGGAAAAGGAGGGACCACGCGTACAGAGGGAGGGGGCACGCGTTCACTGTAACATTTTACGCTTTGCTAAATCTCGATTGGAACAGTTGGGAGTCCTTCTATGAACCATATTTATTGCCTTTTTTAAAATCCCTCCAAGCGTAAATCACTGGTCGGTACAAAAATTAAGTAACCTCTAAATACCCCAGAGCGGCCCTTTGGGCCGCTCTGCCGTCAAAAAATAATAGATTTCAATATTTGAACATTATTTGTGTTTCTATTACTGAAATTGTGAATCTCCGATTCAGTGCTTATTCTCTCTTAGCTTGTCTGTTTAAATGCCTGCACTTTAAAAAATTTGATTTAATAAATTTTATCATGCAACGGTCATTGAAACTTTTAACCTAAGCCTAAGCCAATGTCTACCTCCCCTTCTTTTCCCTGGAGCGGCGTTCCTTGGTTCCCAATGCCTTATCATTGCAGGGAGTAGGAATGAAATGAAAGAGTGGTTGGTAGTAAGAATGTTTGCAGGAGATGGGCGTGGGTTCGGGGGGCGTTGGTGGAGGACGTGAGTTGGAGCTGGAGGGTTTGCTGGAGGCGCCGCCGCGCTGCAAAGGCCTCGGGTAAGTGCAGCACGCGCCCTACATTTCTCATTCATGCAAAAACGCCTGGTGGCTGAGGGGGGTATGGGGGTAGGGGGGCGAGAATGATGAGGCGGGCATAGAAGATCAGGAGCGGGGGTGACATTTAGAGATGCGAGGATTGTCTCGGCCGGGAGATCTAAGATTCAGCACAGCACAAGAATGATCCTCAGGCTGGGTTTCAGGCGCTATTCCGACTCTACCCACTCACACAGTTCCCGTCGGTATGTCACCCTCTTTTTTGAAGCCATTAGTACCGTTTTCATTTCATGCGTCAAGGGAGGGACAAACTGACCTACCGAGCATATGATATTTCCTGGATGTTTCAGGATGGTTTTTCAGTGTTCAGAGATTTAGCTGAATTTAGGATTCTAAAAGTGCTATAATATTGATGTCTCATTTTACTATGATTACATGAGTAAATTGCAATCATTCAAGAAGAAATTTGGGGTGGCAATGGTAAAGCTGGAAATTCTGATGCGTTTTGAGCAAAGTGTTGAGTTAGAGACACAAAGGTGAAACCCTTTTATGTTTGGACATGGACGATGAGTGCCAGCTTTGGTAGAGTGGACGCTCAACTAAGCCCATTACCAATGTCAAGGCTTTGATTAGACCTTTCACCTCAGAAACCCATTTTAAAGCTTTAATTAATATATTCATTTTGTAACTCTGATAAACTGGGTAGCGGATGCGGTTGACATAGAGGTGATACATAGAGGTAAAACACTTTTACACAGCAGAAAGCAAAAAATGCAAAACTATGTCATATTTTTGTACAGCCATGCTTGGCAGTACCTTGAGTACTATTTAAGACATTCAAATGGTCCCGTTTATTATCCTTGGAAGGAGATTCCAAGTACTAACCAGGCCCGATGACGCATAACTTCGCATATCAGACGGGCCTGTAAACGGCTAAAGACAGCCATTTAGACCACTTGGCCACTCGCCCGGAGCCAAACTTTAAATGACTGGATGTGATTGGACGCTTTTTTCGAATTTTTAAGATGTGAATAAATGCAAAATACTTAATTCATGCAATTCTATTCTTTGCAATGTTTCACCAACTTGCCATTCAATAGCACGAGCTACTGAAGAACTAAATCAGTAAGAAGGATTAGTGCATATGTTAAAATCGTTTGCCTAATAAATGTCATGTGGTTATTATTAACATTTCTACAGTGCTACACAATCAGTGAAATGTTGGGCTTGATTTAGCGTGCGCCTGGGGGAGGATGGGGAAGCGGTGGTGGGAGTAGGAGCTGAGGGTGCTGAGGGGCTGCCAAACGTCAATGCTTACGGCCATGGTCCCCTGTCCGACGACTCCAACTCCGAGACCTCCGACACTTCCACCTGGAAGAAGGTTTCACTCCTCCCTTTTTCTCCTCTTCCCACCCTCTGCGCATGCCAACTTCCATCGATTCCCAACTGCGCTCAAAGACTATGCAAAGCAGGATTGCCGCAAATCTTTCCTGCTCTCTTTTTCCTTTATTTTATCCAAAGCTGTTTATTCAAACCATTTTACATTATCTTGTAATCATTTTTCACACTGGCTTACATTAGGAATTCACCTATTCTAGTTACAAAGTATTCTCCAACTGCCCACAGCCGGTCTATTTAAGGCAGGGCTCTCTACTCTACTTCCGCACTCCTCTTCCTGTAGGCGAGAAAAGGCGGGGGGTCGGTAGTTTTTGTTGCTCCGTCTTCCGCTTGAGGTGGCAATGGGCCTGGTGCATCCTCTAGCAGGGCGCGGCGGCTTTTGCCCCGGCCTGACGACGGGCCCCTCTTTATCCCCCTGCTCAAGAGAGAGAGAGAGAGAGAGGGAGGGCGAGTATGCCGCTACTTGAGGGCAGCAGGAGAGCCCCGTGAAGGAAGGTCCCCTAACCCGATTCCCCCCGCCCTCTCCAGCCACACCGCCTCTCCTCCCAGCCCCTTCCCTCCAAGCCACGGCCCGATTCAGGCCGCCAAAAGACACCTCCCTGCTCCTTATGCACATCCACCCCTCCTGCTCACCAGCATGAACCACAGCATCCTCCTGGACCTCCCCGAGGAGCACAGCCTCTTCTCCGTCAGCCCTCGCCCCGGCATCCTCCCACCGCCCATCCCCTCCAGCAGCAGCCATTGCCTCCTCCTGCCCGGCGAAGAGGAGCTGCAGCCCCGCGCCCGCTCCTCCTCCCCTCACTCCGTCGCCTTCTGGGACGAGCGCCCCGTCGTTCGCGCTCACAATCACCACCATCATCGTGGCCTTCCAGAGCCCAGCTCATCCCCACCGCCTTCCCAGCCCCTCCTCTTCCCCGCCACCAGCCTCTCGCGGGACTCCAGCAGAGGGGACTCGGAGGCCATCCGCCTCCGCCTCGGCACCCCGCCCAGCCCGCCCTCCCTCGCCTCCTCCACCTACGACAATGCCACGCCGGAGCGGAGTCGCTGGACCACTCGCTCCAGTCGCATCTACGCCGCCCCCTACCAGCCTGCCCCCGATAGGGACAAGGCGGAGTCCGAGTGGCAGAGCTTCCTGGAGCAGGACGCCCCCTACGACGACTATACTCGATCTATACTCCAGGAGCTGGAGCCCAGCACCACCGAGGACACCTCCAGCAAAACCTGGACCGGCAAGGCAGTCGCCAAGATTACGGAGGTTGCCCATTTTTCTGTCCACTATGAAAGGGGGGGCACTCTTCAGCAGCCACTTTGCCCAGCTCAAAGGATCGCGCCCCGTAAAAAGTGCCGTAAAATCAATGAGGCCCTCAAGGGGCGGGCGCTTTATCAGCGCTCAGATTCTCTTTAGAGTTGCAAAAGCGGCGGTTTGCGAGGCTGAAAAGCCATGCTGCACGCTTCTGCGCCACTGCAGAACGAAGGGAGGGCCAAGGACTGCCACTCTGTCAATTCTGCTCTGGACTGAACAGTTTGAAAGCTAGTGGTACAATTGCAGGCGGCTCGGTTGATTCTGCCCCATGTTGGCCTGGTGCTCCTTACCTGCCTCTACACTGTCATTGGGTAGTCCTTTGTGGTGTCCGTAAATAGTGGCAAAGAAGAGAAAGAGAATGGGATGCAGAGCTTCAATATTCTGGTCGGTGGAGCGGCCGAACGAGATGGCAACGAAAGCCCAGATGCTCTTCGACATCCATCAGCAGCGGGAAGAGTGCGGCAGGGGGGGAGTTGATGAGCTGGAGGAGGAAAGACGGGAAGATTGCAGCTTCCTGTCCGAGCTCTGGCAGCTGGCCAGGGGCAATGGGGCACTGGAGGAGGACGGAAGCGGCAAGGCCGCCTAAGAATGCTCAACGCAGCGACCAGCTTTTCAATGCCTTTGAGAAGGTGCTCATTAACACCTTAAATTGCGAAAGAAAAAATCCAAACAGTCCAGATTTAGTGTAAAGGAAAATAAAATGTTAGGTGTTCCTGACAGCAGTGGAGGTTCGTGGAAATGAGACAAGGGAAATTTGGACATTCAAAACGAGCATCTTCTTCGCGGTGACGGTGGTGACAACCATCGGCTACGGAAACCCCGTCCCCATCACTTTTTACGGACGCCTCATCTGCATCTTCTTTGCTCTATTCGGTACCATTTTTCCTCCTCTCATGGAATGAGACGCAGAAGCAAAAACTGTAGGAATCCCTCTAACCCTGGTGACGATCGCGGACATCGGTAAGTTCTTTTCGGAGCACCTGATTTGGCTGTACGGGAAGTACCTGGGCCTGAAACACCGCCTCAGAGAACGCTTCCGCGGCCGCCCCGAGAAGAAAGTTTGCGATCACTGCCATGCACTCCAGGTCCGCACCATCCTCACCATCCTCACACTTTGACCAGCCCCCTCCCCTGCACTCTTTCTCACCTATAGTCTAGTCTTCAATTAGTTCTTGCCTAGTGAGTTTTGTGAGATTGAGCGGAAGAAGGCGCTTGAGAGGAAGAAGGGTGGATAACAGGAAGAGCTGGAGGAGAAGCGGATCCCGGCTACGTTGGTTCTGGCCATTCTGATCAGCTACACGGCGCTCGGAGGCCTCCTCATCTCACAGCTGGAGCACTGGAGATTCTACCTCAGCTTCTACTATAGCTTTATCACCATGACCACGGTTCCTCTCCTTCTTCACCTACACCCAACCTCACTCTTATTCACTCTTAGGTGGGATTCGGAGATCTGGTACCACGGAAGGACGGCCAGATATTCCTCATCCTTCTCTACATCATCATCGGCCTTGCAATCACCACCATGTGCATTGACCTGGTCAGCCCTATCAACCTCCAAACTATAAGGAACCAAAGAAACAACGTTCATTCGCTAATTAAACAACATTTTGATGGAAATAGTGCTGAGATGAGATTCCGCCCTTGTCCAAGGCTGGCACAGGCGGAGCGGATAGATAGGCTCTCATTCCCATCCTCCGCATCTAAGCTCAGCCGTTTAGGCTTTGCTAAGAGCCTTCTTGGAAGGACTTTGTTTTTTCCGACACTTTTAAGCGTCAGAATTGCTCTTTATGCGTCAATTCGCATTTAGAGACTTATGATTTACGGCACGAGAAAGGCGATAAACTGTTCAAGTTTATTGCGTGCATTCTCTGGCTAATAGGAGAAGGGCCAGTTTGCGGCTGGGTACCCTAGCTCCTGCCCGGGGGCAATTAGGCCTCTTGGAGGTCAATGCGCCCTGGGACGGGGCCGTAAATCAGGCGGGGAATTCCGCAAAGGGGTGCTCAACGATGAACTTTGGCTTAGGCAATGTTCAGGGGAGCTGCAAGCGAACGCTGCTGGCCAGGGCAGGGCGGCGCGGCCTTTGAGGCATGGCCTGCTCTGCTGCGGCGGAAAATGGGAGGAGTTGGCGGAGGTTGTCCGCGCTTTGCTCCCTTTCCTGGCCGGTGGGCCAATTAGCGGAGGCTTGCGTCTAACTTTACTCCACTCAGCCAATGCTGAAAGTTTCGTAAAGAAGGACTGCCATTGCGCTTTGTGACACAAAGGGCAAGGCGGTGCTGAATAGCATTGCCAGATGAATCTGGGCAAACTTCAGCCAGGTAACTCTGAGGCAAGGCCGGAGCGGCGGGTTTTGCGGAGGTCTCCGCAGTAGCGCCTCCAAACTATGCCCAGTTTTTCTCATCGAATCTTGCGACGGCAAAATAGCGACAAATGGGCAGAGTTTAGTTGATGCTCAAAGGCAGGGCCAAAGAGTGAGCAGCACTGAGACGAGCGCGGGAGGAGGGGGCGTAGGTGAATGCCCAGCGTAGATTGCCTCCGGCACTGGGCCAACTTGCTGCGCCACTTTTATCAGAAACTATACGGCATTGCCAAAGTTTCGTAAAAGCGGACGGCGGTTTTTATTCCGCAAGCTTAACTTTTCAGTTAGGCTTTGACAGTTGCAATCGCATTCTGTCCGGCGAAAAGGACCTGAGCGGCGGCCAGGCAAGAGCTGGCTCCGTTTTAAGCCTTTTGCTCAGCCTTTTCAGGCCTCAACAAATGTCCTGCTGCAGTATGTGGCTCAATGAAATATACTTTCATGAATGCTGCATTCCGCTAGTTTTATCAATCAAAGTTTCAATGAAACTCATTTTCACTTTGATTTCTAAAACATCAACAGTCTAAGCTGACATTTGCCGTCGCCAAATATGGCTGGCTTTGGCAAGCCTTTGAGGCTGTCAGAGGACTGAAGGCAGGGGCGGAGAGGCGAGTTTGGGAAGGCTGGAGGAGCGAACTCCGTGGCCTGTCCCTGGCAAGCGGCGGCAGCAAGACATGAGGCCACGTTTAGTTGGCCCAGGCTCAGAAGCGCCTCACTTGCCGGCTGAGCATGGCTCAGCGACTCTTTATTCTTCCTTTCTTCTGCCAGCCAATCGTAATGAAAGGCAGCAAAATAATCGGTGAACTCAGAGTAGATAAATTCACAATTCACTCGTCAGCAAGCTGAGAGTATGATTGGAATTCATCTTTTCCTTTTCAACGCGTCTTGCCAATAGGCTGAGCGATTGAGAAGGAATGAGGAGTGAAGAGAAGTGCAGGGTGAAGGTAGGCTACTGGATGGAGTAGTCGACGCTGGCGGCGACGTAGCTGGGCTTGGAGTAGAGGTGCTAGCAGTTGAAGGTGGAGGGGAGTCAGCAGATCGTCTTGTGGCCATGGGTGTTTCCACTCATGAACCACTCCATGTCTGCGACCATAAAAAGGGGTGTGCTGCACAGGAGCACATTTGAGTCCCTTTTGATAGCCATTTCCGATGAGGTGTGAGGAGCAGAGTTGGGCGGAAGCTATTATCGGATATAGATAGTTACAACCGGAAGAGGGCCGGAAGTTAGTAGGAAACAGTAGAGGAAGGGCAGCACCATCACCTTACATTCTAACACAACTGAGGAGGTCTGGCCTTGGTAGGCCAGACCCCTCAACCACTTTACAACGGAACCATGATCTGGTACTGAAGGACTCCTGAGTCCGCACAAGAAAAAAAAGAAAAAGGAGAAAAAAAGGGAAAAAAAACCCCCAATGTTAATGAATGTTTGGTTTTTTAGCTTTATCTGAATTCTAAACAATCATCCTAAGGTGGGCAAAACTTAGCTGGGGCTCTCTTAGCTGTTTAATAAAGTTAGTACGCATAATTTCATGAGAGTTTAAAAGTTAAATTCATCACCTTATAAGCAAAGATTGTTCCACGATAAGATTAATCAAACCAAATTTCATCACTTTATAGCCCAAGCTATTTTAAGTGCAAGCATTAAAAAGAAACCAGCAAAGAGAAAATAAAACACTGAATTGGAGATCCACAATTTTAGTAATATGTCGTATATCCTGATCAACTTAAAATAAACTTGAACATATATGACAAAAACAAACATTTGTCACAGTATAATCGCATTTGTATGAGGTAAATATTTTACGTTGTTGTATCATGCTAGGTAAAACCAACATTATAAAATAAATATCGTGCAAAATGAAAATACAGTCAGAGAATAATCATTTTTTTTAAAAAGGACAAATGAAAATGATCAAATAAGTTAACAAAAAGGAACATTAAATTGTGTAAGCTTCTGGTGATTTCAAGATGGCATTTTCCTCCAGTTCTTCTTTATTGTGTATTTCAATTCTCTGATGTGATAGGTGGGTAATAGTATGTAGCTGAAGAACATGAACTGGTAGAGGCATAATCGTAATTCTTGGTGCTGGATGATCAACAGGTTTTGGGGGACAGTTTATAATTAGGGCATCGCTTGGACCAGTTGCCATGCATTTATCTAAGCCAGGACTTAAATAGAATGATTCTGCCCAGATCCACGATTGAGCTTCTTCCTGAGACCGAGGTACTGCAGTACGAATTTGAGACATAGCAAGTGGTAGCAGTGCTTGTGTATTTGTTGATAGCCCACTGGACATTATATCTTCTTTACTGTGGGTTATACGTGTGCTCCCGACTGCAGAAAATCCTGAATGCTGTGATGTTCTTTTAAAATGTGTACCTTGCGTAACCATCTTGAAAATATATATCTACTCTGGCCCTAAGCATATATTACAAAGCAAATTAATTGTTTCTAACGGTAACATTTCTAATTGAAATAAAAAATGAATTAAACGTGCTGCAAATGACATTAAGTGAGGTTTAGAAGGCTTGATTTTGATGTTTCCGTTCTTCATCTAGTTCAAATAAGGGTGTAGACAGTAGAGACAACAATACAAACTGAATAAAGAATACGTGGATGGCTGTGGGATAGCTAGGATAGTGGTGGTCTGAGAGTGTGCAGGTACTCTGCAAAGTTGGCCCGGGTCCCAGCAGCACCCCCTCCGGTATCACGTTCCAGTCGCCTACGACCCTTTAAGACCAAACTCTTGCCAAAAATGATAAATGAGGAATCACCATTTAACCTGATAACATCCACCCTATTTAGATACAATGAAATATATTGAATCAAAATATGATATTCATAAGAATCTCACTTCATACAACTGTTTTACAAACCATCAAGATTAGCGGGGGTTGCTTTAATTTTCATTCTTAAGCATTGTTATTATCCAACATCATAGAGTGATAATATAAGTGCACCAGAAAATGTTATTGATTTGTACTATCCAATTAAAAAAGGAATGTTTGGTATTTTAGCTTTAAACCCTTGGACCTTTGCTGGAGTACTAAACTACAAAAGCAAAAGTAAAAAGTAAAAACTACAAACTACAAAAGTAAAAAGCATCACTAAAATACAAGCTACGGATCTTTGATTTTTGTTGGGGGGGGGGCACCGGCGAAGCTACGGCACGGGTTGGGGTGCTAGAAGGAGAGTTGTCCCCACTCCCTAGCTACCAGAAACTTCAAAAAATGAGTCTTACATTGGTATTTGACTTGTAAACTCCTTTTTGGGAAATATCTGATGTTTTAGCAGCATCATGAAGTAAGAGGTTTTCCTTTTCCAACTGCAAAAGTAGTTTTTGAGAGAGTCTATAGCCACCTGCTCGTAGCCCTGAACACTGCTCACTGCTACTGAAAACATCATTTTGCAGCTTGAACATGGCAGATATGTGGAAATAAAGACCCTGAAGAAAATTACTAAGATATCTTAAATGTTTGTAATATATATATAACTGATTGATATTCATCCATATAGATCCAAAGTGAATGACTTGACTATTTTTTTAACACAAATTGAATGACATAATTAACAAAACCCAATTTTTCACAAAACATCAAATTGTGAACCTAATAACTGGTTTAATGTCATCATGCCAGAGTGTCCAAAGTCTCTTTGCACACTTGATGTCTTTGTGCTTGCAGAGACAGTTGGCTAGAGGTATTGTTCATGTTTTAAATATAGTAGTACACTTGGTAATAGTGTACTTATCGTCAAATTATTCAAATTATTCAATTCAAAGTATTTTAGTACACTTCAAATGTTACGGTCATGCATTGGTCAGTCTGTATCACTGATTTTTTTAATCAATGATTTTTTTCTATTCCATACATGTTCAATATTAAAAAGATCAAATGAATAAGTTTGCTTTTTGCAAAAAGTCTAAGTATTAACAATTGATTTAAGGAGGTCAAAAATATGTTTATATATATATGAGGACAAAAGTTGAGTAACCTCTATAGACCGCGGACCGCGGATCAAAAATTCATCAGCATACATTATTAAGCATCAGAAATCAATTTTGCTTATATACTATGGCAGACTATACACCAGATGGAGATTTGCTGTCACCAGATGAAAAGCACTATGAGGAAAGTAAATACAAGGAATTAAACGAAAATATAGCAATGCTATGTGTTGTATCATGGAGCGTTTTTGCACTGGGTGTTATTACTGTAGCTATGTACTTTTTATGGTAATCTCAAAAAACAAACCAAGAGAAACGCAATCGACTTCAAACATATTACGAAGTTATGCAGGCATAGCTAGTATTTGCTTCTGTTTATTAGTCAATCGCCAAGACCATGAAAAGTGGAGGCCCACGGAATTGCACAGATTCTATTGCACAGATACTCCCCGGGAAGGAGCTCTCAAACTACAGCATGGGCTACAGCATAAAACGACAGCAATTTGCTAAAAGCATTAGACCCACTACAGCAACTAAACCTGCCTGCCCGGAAATTAGAACTAGAACGCAGAAACAAAGAAATCAGTTCATCGCTTGAAAGTGAAAGTAAAATGCCCAGAGATCACAGTCTCTAAAACTCGGAATGCTGATAAATAGGCTGCTAATACTGAATGCAAATTGAACGAAAGGCCAGGAGCGAGCAAGGGGGAGTGAGGGGCAGGTGGGCCAGTCCCTGTGGACAGTTTCTGGGGTCTTCACCGCCTACTAGCTTTCGCCTTCGGCAGTCAACTGGCACGGTGCTAAGCCAGCCCACTCCCTGCTGCCCCTCTCTGAAAGACTCGGGCATGAAAGGCTGCTAAGCTGCACTGAAAGACACTGGCTCACTATCTCAGGGTCCCTGCTCCGGCCTAGGAAGAAAAGGAAAGGAAATGAATCTGAAGATGGGGAAGGAGAGTGGGTTTAGGGGCAACGTTGCAGACGCCGTTGAGCTTGAAGGCCACGCGCTGTCAGCTGCTCGCCAGGCTGCACTCCTGCAGGACCTGGACCAACTCCCCGCACCCCTTTCGTCTCTCCACCAGCACCAGGAACACCGTTTAGGAGTGGAGTATCCGGAGCCGTAGCCCCAGAATCCTCCACTGACGCCTTCGTAGACTTGTGCTTGGAGCGTTTCCGGCGATCCACTTGCTTTGGCTGCAATTCCACACCAGGGCCATTCTGTTCTGGAAGGCTGAGAGGACCACCGGAAGCAGGTGGTGCATAAAGGTTCTCATCCAGAGAAGCCTCTAGCGGCACCACATGCGAGATGGAGCAGATGACGTGGCGTACCTTGGCGTCAGCGATCTCCACATATCAGATGATCCTGGCAGCGTTGGGAAGGCATCACACCACTCGCACCAGCTTCCACCACTGCCTGGGCACCGCCTCCTTCAGAAGTCCCGCGCTCCCCACCAGCAACCAGTCCATTGGGCTCTTCTTTGTCCTGGCCGCCACTGCTAGGTGCACTCATCGGAGGTAGCTAAGGTACTCGGACTGCAAGTGCTGGCAGAGCTCCAGGACAGCCCTGTCCCGCTTCCCCAGCCCCACTCGCAGTCGCTGGGCCTCCATCTCCTTGCCGGGCTCCTCAAAGCACTTCTGCACCAGGAAGTCGCAGGGGCGAAGGGGGCTGAAGTCCGTGGGGTCCTCGGTGAGGGGGCAGAGTGGCCGCATGTTCACGCAGCTCTCCACCCTGGCCAGGATGGTGAGGAAGTCGTCCTGGGAGACTGTCTTGTGCCAGAGCTGCGGTTTCAGGCACTCCTTCAGGAGCCCAACGTGCCTCTCCAAAGCCCCGTTTGTCCATGGAGCCCGGATCAGAAGTAAGCAGAACTCCACCAGCCTCTCGTCCACAAACTTGGCCTGCCCCCAAAAGTAGGGACCCAGTCGTTTGTCCACCACTGTGAAAGCTGTGGCGTTATCACACCAGATCTTGAGCCTTGTGAGCCCCCGCCGACACCAGAACCTCTCCAGCGCGCCGCAGACCGCCGCCGCACTGTAGTCAAAAATGAGCTCATAGTGCACCACCCATGTTGTTGCACAGTTGATCACCAGCACCCATCGTTTCACAGTCTTGCCCTCGGATAGGATGGTGAATGGACCGGTCTGGTCCATGAGGATGGAGCTGAAGGGTCCAGAGCCCACGTCCAGGTGCTCTGCCGGCAGCTGGCCATGCCCGGCCGCCCCGCCGCCGCTCCCTTGGCCAGCCTGCAGGCCTGGCAGGCCTTGACTGCCCCCAGCGCCACCTTGTAGCCGCCCGGGATTCAGTACTTCTCTCGCACCATGCCCAGTGTAGCGTTGACTGGTGTATGGCCATGGGACTGAGGAGTGTGTAGGGTGAGTAGGTGATTGAGTTGATGGCGTTTGGTGAGTAGCAGTGGGGCCTCAGTGCCCTCAGCATGTTTGAAGCAACCGCCCATGTGCACGTAGCCCTCCAGGTCCAGCCAGGCCCCCAGTTGCCTATGTTGGTTTGACTCTGCCTTCCACTCTGCCTTCTTCTTGTTCACCTCTGGGTCCTGGAGGAATGCGATGAGGTGGGGATAGGCTGAGCACTGTTGGTCCTTGATGAGCTGCTGTAGGATGTCCATCCACTCCAGCCAGCTGATCACCCCACGCTTCCCATTGCCGCACAGGCACATCATGCACGCGCCCACTCCCAGCAGCTTCCGCAGCCTCAAACGCCCGTCCACCTCCAGTATCCCCAGCAGCCCTCCATCCTTAGGGCCTGGGAGCATTTCCGGCTGTCCAGTCGTGTAGGAGGCCTTGGAGAGAGGCTGGGGTAGGCATAGACTCCAGAGGGGGTAGCGCCTGTCATGACACGCTGTTGAACCTGCCCTGGGAGACCATACCCGGGCCTTCTGCCTATCCTGCCTCTGCCGAGTGGGAGTCTGATGAGTGCAGGGTGCTGCAGGGAGGTGTAGACTCCTGGCCGGGAAGCGCCTGTCATGGCATGCTGTTGATCCCGGCCGTGGCTGGGGAGACTCACCTCACAGCCCCCAGCACCGCCTCAGCCCCCATTGAATCTGCAGGACCAGAGAGAGTGGGAACCAGCTTGCCCTGTGTAGACCTCTGGCGGGAGAGCACCTGTCGTGGCATGCTGTTGACTCCCGCCGTGGCTGGGAGGGCCAGGGCCGCTGCCATCCCAT
The DNA here is from genome assembly GCA_030248095.1 of Ptycholaimellus sp. GST1_10. Taxonomy (NCBI): domain Eukaryota; kingdom Metazoa; phylum Nematoda; class Chromadorea; order Chromadorida; family Chromadoridae; genus Ptycholaimellus; species Ptycholaimellus sp. GST1_10. Next base: position 36,567 of record JASANA010001207.1, read on the forward strand.
CTGCTCCTGGCACCGCCTTGCTGAGGGAAGTGTCGGCTGCTGCCGCCACACCGCCGCACAGCACATCCTCTGCGAGGGTACTGTCGGTGAGGGTGGAGACCAGTTTGCCCTGTGTAGATACCTGACTGTAGACACCTCCTCCTCCAGCAGCCCACAGAGAGTGTCTTGCTTGATGGCGTCTGAGCACAGCCATTGTAGGCAGGCTTGAAGCAGCCACGGGGAAGCATTGCAGCCCATGATGATGCGCACGTACTTCCAAACCTGGAAGTTGTTCTCATCCATCGGCCTTTCCCAGTCTGCCAGCAGCACGATCCTCAGCGCATCCTGGTGCTCTGCCCAGACTCGCATCACATAGAACGCCTTCCTCACATCTGCTGCCAGCGCCCACTGGCTCCCCCTCAGCTGGAGTTGAACTGCCATGAGACTGGAAAGGAGGCTTGGCCCTGTCTCGATGAGGTCGTTGAGGCATCGTGGTGGGTGGCCGCAGCGGCTTGCCACATCCACAACGGGCCTGCACTTGGGCCCCGGGGCCCGGAAGTGTGCCAGCAAGTGCAGCAGATGTCCGTCTGGGGGTAGGCCCTCCACTGGCATGGTGAAGCCCTCCTTGGCCTGGGCCTGGAACTCCACATAGTACTCCCGTCACTGTGCCTCCAAGAACCGTGAGTCCTGCTTCTTAGCCCTTTGGAAAGCTTGTTGAAAGTTTGAGGCCAGCGTAGGGGCAGAGTCCTTGAAGGGAAGTGGCACGTGGAAGGCGCTGGACTTGTCCCTGAATATCTGCTCTTGGAGCTTGGCCATCTTCATGTCTCCCCAGGTCTCCAGACTCCCCGCCTGCTCCGCAAAGCCTAGGGTGTCCAGGGAGGATTGAGAGTGAAGGTAATCGCATAGGGTGGCAGGCTGTGCGATGGCGCCACAGGTCAGATGGAAGGAACTGGACGCGGCCAGCATCCCGTCTGAGATGCCCGTCTCCCCCACCTCCAGACAGCCCTGCAGCACTGCCCCGTAGGCTGTGTGGAAGGCGATCAGACTCCCCATCAGCCGGGTGCTCTTGCAACTGGGCCCCAATATCTTCTTGTACACATTAAGCCCCAGCACCACCCCGACCGTCTTGGACTGGACCTTAGAAGGTAGGCATGGGCATGGGTGATGGGCTGTAGGATGGAGGGCTTGATGCAGAAGCTACCCACCATGAGGTCGGGGCAGAAGATGGAGGCCTGGTAGGCCTTGAACTGAAGCTGGCTCCCATCGCGGCCCAGCACATCCACCTCCAACGGTTGCACCACCATTGCCTCCTTCACCTGCCTCCCTGCATAGGCCACAGAGATCCGCTCCGGAGGGAGGGCTTTAAGGCCTAGCTGGCGAGCCACATCCTCCCGCACCCAGCTGAAGGTTGCTCTGCTATCCATCAGCATGAAGACCTGAACTGACTGCACCCGATGTGGATGAGCCAGGTGAGCATCAAAAGTGGCAAGAAGGGAGGTGGGAGAGCCGGGCTGTGAGGTGGTGTTGAGAGCGGTGGTGTCAAAGGAGGTCAGTGTCCCCAGCACCTCCTCTCCCCCTGCCCGCGGCGCCGCACCGCCTTGCTGAGGGAAGTGTCAGGGCAGGGGCTGCACCTGTCCGAGGCCTCAGCTGCTGCCACCGCACCGCCGCACAGCACATCCCCTGCGAGGGTACTGTCAGTGAGGGTGGAGACCAGCTTGCCCTGTGTAAACTCCTGACTGGGAAGCGCCTGTTGTGGCATGCTGTTGAACCCGGCTGTGGTCGGGGAGATCAGGGCAGCTGCAGCTCGCACTGCTCCCGACTCCATCTCCATCTTCCCACCCACTGGGAGCATTCCCGGCTCTCCAGTCGTCTCTGGGCCACTTGTCAGTGCTGGGCAAGGTAGGCTGGGCCCTTCCAGAGAAGCCCCCGGTCTGGAAGAGGGAGAGAAGGCCAGCTGCCAGCCGCCCCCCGTCCTCCTCCTCCCCGAAGCTGAGCATGAGGTTGTCGGCATAGGTCAGCCCAGGCAACGCCCACACCTCCTCCTCCTGCAGCCCACAGAGAGTGTCTTGCTTAATGGCGTCTGAGCACAGCCATCGTAGGCAGGCTTGAAGCAGCTACAGGGAAGCATTGCAGCCCATGATGACATGCATGTACTTCCACACCTGGAAGTTGTTCTCATCCAGCGGCCTTTCCCAGTCCGCTGGCAGCACAATCCTCAGTGCATCCTGGTGCTCTGCCCAGACTCGCATCGCATAGTAGGCCTTCCTCACATCTGCCACCAGTGCCCACTGGCTCCCCCTCAGCTGGAGTTGAACTGCCATGAGACTGGAAAGGAGGCTTGGCCCTGTCTTGATGAGGTCATTGAGGCATCGTGGTGGGTGGCCACAGCGGCTGGCTGCATCCACAACTGGCCTGCACTTGGGCCACGGGGCCCGGAAGTGCGCCAGGTGGTGCAGCAGATGTCAATCTGGGGGTCGGCCCTCCACTGGCACGATGAAGCCTTCCTTGGCCTGAGCATGGAACTCCCCGTAGTACTCCCGTTGCTGTGCCTCCGAGAACCGCGAGTCCTGCTTCTTAGCCCTTTGGAAAGCTTGTTGAAAGTTTGAGGCAAGCGTAGGTGCAGAGTCCTTGAAGGGAAGTGGCACGTGGAAGGCGCTGGACTCGTCCCTGAAGATCTGCTCCTGGAGCTTGGCCGTATTCACGTCTCCCAAGGTCCCCAGACTCCCTGCCTGCTCCACAAAGCCTAGGGTGTCCAGGGAGGATTGAGAGTGAAGGTAATCGCATAGGGTGGCATGCTGTGCGATGGCACCACAGGCCAGATGGAAGGAGCTGGATGCGGCCAGCATCCCGTCTGAGATGCCCATCTCCCCCGCCTCCAGACAGCCCCGCAGCACTGCCCTGTAGGCTGTGTGGAAGGCGATCAGACTCCCCGTCAGCCGGGCGCTCTTGCAACTGGGCCCCAAGATCTTCTTGTACACATTTAGCCCCAGCACCACCCCGACTGTCTTGGACTGGACCTTAGAAGGTGGAACGTTAGTGATGCCGAACTGGGCATGGGCGATGGGCTGTAGGATGGAAGGCTTGATGCAGAAGCCGCCCACCATGAGGTCGGGGCAGAGGATGGAGGCCTGGTAGGCCTTGAACTGAAGCCGGCTTCCATCGTGGCCCAGCACGTCCACCTCCACCAGTTGCATCACCATCGCCTCCTTCACCTGCCTCCCTGCATAGGCCATGGAGATCCGCTCCAGAGGGAGGGCTTTGAGGCCTAGCTGGTGAGCCACATCCTCCCGCACCCAGCTGAAGGTTGCTCTGCTATCCATCAGCATGTATACCTTATCTGACTGCACCCAACGTGGATGAGCCTTGTGAGCATCATATTGGCAAGAAGGGAGGTTGGATAGCCGTGCTGTGAGGTGGTGTTGAGAGCGGTGGTGTTGAAGGGAGTCAGCGTCCCCAGCACCCTCTCTCCCCCTGCCCGCGTCGCCGCCGGGGCTCTCTGCCTCTCCAAGGCCCAGGACACTCGCTTCTCCGGCTGCTTTCAATGTAGAGCTGTGTAATGCTGCCCCGTGCATGAGAGAGGCAGGGAGCATGGCGAGTAGGCTGTAGGAGTGCGTGTCCATCGCCTCCTCAGGCATGCCCAGGGCCTCCAGCCTCGCGCTGATCAGCCACAGCTCATCGGAGAAAGCCTCCAGCTCCTCCAGGCCCTCTGCTGAAACTGAGCCCATAGCAGCTAGGTGACGAAAGAGGTCGGCCTTGATGAGGTTGGCATGATTGTAGTTGTCATCCAGTGGGGCCGCCTTGGCCAACGCTTTCCCGTCCAGGTTGTTCAGGAGGTAGGCGAACTTGTCCTCCTCCCGCAGCGCTGCATTGGCCTCCAACCGATGGCGGATCCAATTACGGAACTGGCTGTAGCCTGCCGGATCGGAGCCGTCGAAGATGGGGAACTCTGTCTTGAGCTTTGGTAGGGCTGTAGGCGTCTGGCTGGGAAGAGGCTGGCCCAGCACCGGCTGCCCCGCTGTGCCCTGCCCCTGCGGCCTTGCCAGCCATGCCAACTCCACCATCAGCTGCTCCTCCCTGTCCGCCGAAGCCTTAAGTTGCTGTTGCATCATTGCCAGGAGCTGTGCCATAGCATCCCCTGGCACCCCGCCCTGAGGGGCCTGAGGAGCTGGGGGAGGGCCTGCTTGAGGGGTCCCAGGAGGTGGCCGCAGAGGGTGAGGGGTGTAGGTGTACCGCACCCGCTCCCCGTCTGCCTCGATGATGCCATCGTCCAGCATCTGCTCCACCATGGCCCGCACTCCCACTCCTGCCGCCGCCTCCTGGCAGCCCAGGCACAGGATCCAGCATCCCGTCACCTTTGTTCCTCCCTCGCAATGCTCAGCCAACTTGTCCCAAATAGCGCTAGAGGCAGAGCCCGGCGGGTTGAAGCAGGCGTCGAGGTAGGTGATGCAGAAGTGCTGGGCGCAGTTGCCGCAGGTGATCCTCTGCTTGGTGCACTTCGCCCTTGACGTTGGCGGCAAGACTGGAGGATAGGCGGCCATGTTGGATGATGATGCAATAGAGGAGAGTGGCCCTTAGCAAGCTGTAGAGGATGCTTGTGATGCCATCCAGGCTCACGCAGTCGTCCTTCCACCAGCTGCGTCCTCAGCCACTCCAGATCCATTCTAGATACATGGCTCCATATTTGCTTCTGTTTATTAGTCGATCGCCAAGACCATGAAAAATGGAGGCTCACGGAATTGTGCAGATTCTATTGCGCAGATAGCTAGTACATTAACTGATCTTTCTCAACTTCTCTAGATCCCAAATATTTTACTCATTTCACTCTTCCATATCACAAAGTCTCCTTCGCAGAAGATGAGCTGGACGGGAACTATGTCTTCAGCCTTCTCAATGGCGAGGCCTCACATTCGGACGACGGACCACCACAGTTGGACAGCACAGCCAGTCAGGAACCGAGCAACCGAGCTTCTCGAAATTACCATGACAGAGTTCGAGGTCCTAAGGCAAACTTGCATGGAAGAAACTCGTCTGACAAAGTGGTTGCTTAAGCCACTCTGCATTTGCCTATCTAGGGCCAAATGAGAGGATGGCTTTGGGCATTTGGGAAGTGGAAGATCATCTGCTTGGGGACTCCAGCGAAGTGGCAGAAGTTGAAGACGAGTACCTTGTTGTTCAGGCACATCCTCTTGAAGATCAGTAGCATAGTCATCAGTCCCTTGCCGCGCAAGCCTTGTAGCACCAGCTTGTCCATGGAAACATGGCAGAAGTAGTTTAGTAGGTGCCATTGTTCTTCTGGATCAGACATGACTTTGGTGAGTCTGAGCGTGGTCCCGGTGATGTTCCTAGTCAGGCTCGGCCTCTCTTGCTTCATGATTCGCCGTATTCCTCCTGATGACGAGTAAAGGCGGGACACCTTCAATGGCGGCTTGCCGTCACCTTCAACTTCTCCCGGAATGGCCTCATCGATGAATTTCTCCAGGCAAATCTCCAGCCTGTAGTGCGATGACACCATCAGTGATCGATAGTGAACCTTGGGTAGGGTTCCCCAAGGCGCTCCATCCACTAAGTGATGCCATTTGGAGCACACAAGGCGAGTGCAGGCCAGGCTATGTCCATCCAGGCACTGCAGTATCCGTTCTAGGATCTTGTTTGGCACATCGTTGAGTGTAGTTGGCTCCATGGTTGACGTGGCGGCAAGGAGCAAGTCCTGCCCAGTCTGCCCTGGCTGGGCTCCGGATGGTGAGGGTGGGACCATTGGGGCTTCGGCATCCATGGCAGTTCTTGCAGCGACTAGGAGTTGTCTCCGGTTGGATCAAAGCTTCCGGTAGTGACGTTGGAGCACTGGTTGGCGATAATCGTCTGGGGAAAGCCTTTCCAGCTGATTCTCAATCACTGTAATCACCAGCACCACGTGTGCCATGTTGGTGTAGCCTCGGTGTAGGGGAAGTGATGTGTCTGTCTGAGGCCGGTTGTTGGCGGCACCACTCCCCTCAGGGCTGTCCATGGTGGGGTTGAGCAGTCCGTTGTTATTTTCCACTCCTGGTTCTGTTCGCACAGTGTCCAGGAGCATGCTGGCTTTGCGGTAGAGGATGCCACACAACTCCATGAACTGTGTACATTCCGAGACATCATCTTGGCGGATGAGAAAGTCATCCACGATTGCCTGATGGAAGACTCCTTGAGCCACTAGCTGATCCACGATGGAGCACCAAGAGATGTCTTTGGTTTGGGTGCAGCTTGGGCAGTGATAGATCGCAGGGCCGTTCTCCACCAGCCATTGACAGATCAGCACAAGAAGTCTGGCATCTGTTGACCCTAGGATGGGTTCTAGCTCCTCCTGAACACATGCCAGGCATCTGTTTCGTTGACAGTTGCTGCATCAGACACGGTCAGCCAGGGCGACGTCCTCAATGCACTGATCACAGAAGAAGACGTCAGAAGCCCGGATTGTGGATATGATAGCATAGCGTCTTCGAAATTTGGCATGGCAAGTGTGGTGACACGAGAGCCCGTGTTTTGTTTCCAGCTACAATCAGGCTCTACCTTAGGTTTCTGGCCAATTTGGAGGCCATGGTGCACGAGTGATGCCATGCAGAGGTGATGATAAGAGTAGGCCTGTGGACGAGATATCGTTGATCTCATCGCATTCCTGCTCCGTTCTCTGCTCAGCTGCGCTTCTTGGCGTTCACATGGCTGGTAGAAGGGTGAACATGAGCTTGCAAAGTCTCCGTCGCACCACATCCATGTCTTAGTTCTTTGTGATAGTGGCGGACGAGTCATTGAATGCCGGCCCTCAGAGCTGATGTCATTACACGTCCCTCCTTTGTCGTGTAGTCTTCTAGATCTCCGGCTGGCATTGATCTTGAGCCATGGAAACTCCATCGTTTCTCTTCGTCACTAGGAGCTCCTTCTTTCTTTATGCGCCTCCCTCGTATCCATGCCTTCCTGGTCACTGTAGGAAGTAGACAGGTTGAGCTCCCGCCCATCTGCCTGTCTCATTTGACCAGGAAGTGGTGGCTCGAATCCGCGGGCTGATCCCATTCTGATTGATGTTAGAATCGATGTCCAAGTCCCACAGGGTCCTTCAGGTGATGGGGCTTGGTCCCTCCATCTTGTCTTGAAGACCGGAGTATTGTTAACTCAATCTCTCCTTCGTCCTATAGCTTCTCTCTGGCAGGGGATAGGATAGTATCCTGGAGAAGGTGAGGAGAGTGAAGTCTGTTCCAGTATTTCTCCTTGCCATATTTTTCAATGACACTGCTTGTTGCAATTCCTGTTCCAGCCGATACTGACTGATGGAGTAATTTGTCAAATTGGGGCCAATCACTGGTGCAACTGGGCCAGCGATGATGTCGGGCTTGGCCTCATAGAAGGCCAGACAACAAGGTTGATCTAGGCATCGCAGACATCCGGGTGCTGAGGTTGAACCAGATGTCTCAGATGTCCAAGCGACGATGATGGGCCAAGCATCATAGAAGTCCTGATGGCAATGGCAACTGAGGCATCGTAGATGTCTGGGTGCCAAGGTTGGGCCAGATGATGCAAATGGCCAGGCAACAATGGCGGGCCAGGTCGGAGAAGGCCAGATGGTTTAATGTGTTACTGCGACAGCCTTGGGGCTGTGGCGTCACAACGCTAATCATGGCGTTGTTGGCTAGGAGGCTCGATGTTGGGCAGTAACAATCACTCCGTTGGAGCTGTCTGATTGCGCGTAATCTCCAACACTCTATCTGGTCGTCATCCCGTCTTCCTTCTGATAGAATAGGAAGGGTGTGAGGGGAGGTAGATGACTCAGGGTTTGTTGTGCAGTAGAGAGTACTGCTGCTCTAGTATGCAACGTGTGTACTGTGGCAAGTGGTGGAAGCTTGTCCTTGTCCCTGAGCTAGTCAGGAAGACATTGTGTTTGTCCCCGCTCTCGTTTGAGTGAAAGAGTGAAGAATGTAGATTCGGTGGGAGGAAGTGGGAGGTAACAAAGATGTCTGCCGATGGAGCACAAGTGGACAGGACTTGCTGGCATGTACGGCTGGGCAAGTGTCAACGCGGCAGTAATAGAATTGGATAGGACAGTGACGGAATCCTTGTCTGGGTACCATATCACCTCCCGCCAGGCCCGTTTCTGGTGATAGGCTGAAGGCAGTGAGGCCAGCACAAGGTGATCTGATGTCCGGTGGTAGTGTGTGTAGAGGCTGAGTAGTGAGGCTATGTCGGCCGTAAGAAACTATGCACTGAAGTAGTTGCGCAGAGATCTTGACCGGGGTCAAGCTGAGGCCAGCCTGTCTCACTGTGCCACCCTCATTAGGTCGTATGGGAGCTGTGTGGTAGCGTAGAGGTCCATGAGACAAGGTTGTATCTCTTGGTGGCAGGACTGGGTGGAGTCCAAGAGACACAGAGGAGTGCGACCGCTTGCATGGCCCGTAGCAGTGGACTGAATGCTTCCAACAGCTGTGAGTCAGTCAGAAGCTGTTGAGTTTGGTTACTGCAGGCCAGTGGCTAGCGTCCAGTTGTAGTAGTAGTTGTGGGTTGTGAAAGGATGTGACAACTATGAGCAGGTCACGCTCCCTGGCACTCGGCTCCAGTGGCACTGCCGGTGGCCTGGTTGCTGATGGCGTGTGTGAAGGTGTGGTTGTCCGAGGCCTCCAGCTGGCCAAAGCCAAAGTAGCCCAGGTTGTAGATATGGCCGTCCATGATGTGGCAGCGGAAGCTGCATAAACACCCTGGGAAAACTTGGGTTTTCCTGACATCCGGCAAGTGGCGAGGAATGGAGTGGATGATGTCCATGACTCCGTGCTTCGCGGTGTGGAGGTGTCCTGATCCATTCGACAGATGGACTGTGAGGCTCCGTGTGGCCATGTCCAGGGTAACAGGATGACGAGGTTGAAACACCAGCAGGTCTCCGAGGGGGTGAGCCTTGAGGCCGGAAACCATGACGGTTGGCGAGTGAAAGGCCTCAGAAGTCATTCCCACCGATGGTCGTACAGGCCTGGTAGTAAAGGCATGCCCTAAGGAGGCTCTGTTCAGCCGGTGTCAACTAGACAGTCCCGTATGTCCTAATGTCTGCTACACATGTTGCAGTAGCAGCTATCTAGCCAGCCGCAGCCAAATTAGTGGCAGTGGTCGGAGTTGGTCTAGTAGACTAGGTGTATTACTTCTGGCTTGCTGACGCCGATGCGACACCGGTCGTGGTTGGGGTCATCCAGCGAGTAATGCCGGAGGACTAGAAGGGTGTAGCAGGTGTTGTCCAATAAGTCCAACATGCAGGAGTCTGGGAAGGGTAGTCCTAGTTGAGGCAGTCTACAATTCAGTTGTAGAAGTTGCAGTTGTAGTTCCAAACAGCACTATCAGTTGAAGGTCAGAAGAGATAGATGCACTCTTCTGTCTCCCTCGATGAGTAGACTGGAGGTCTTTACATCCCGGACAAGGCTGAGATGGTAGTAGGCCAAAGCAGGATGCATATCTCCATGGAATGAGGGCTAGAAGAGTGACAATGAAGACGTGAGTGCTGATGGCTGTGCATGTCTCTTAGTTCTTTCTCCTAACTCGCTGAGATGTTGACACGAAGGTGGGAACTAGTGAGGTCCTTTGAGGCTCAGTCTAGTTCCTTAGCCATTGAGGCATCTGTCAGCAGAGCAGATGATCAGCACTCATCCATGCCTCTCCATTCGTGTTCGAGAAGACACTTCTCAGTGGATGAAGGTCCAGTACAGCTTAATTGGTCTGTGAGGATTATCGAGGACGACCATGCAGATTGATTGAAGTTGCACTCAGAATACTTTCTTGCTGTTCGAAGTGGCATCTGTACTCCATCTCCTCCTGTCAGTCTCCAGCAGCAAATTGGAGGCATGAGAAGCCAGTGTGTCTGGCGGAAGGCTCTGGCTGCTTCCAGCCTCATGCAGAAGGCCTGGGCAGATGACGGTAGCATACGTAAGTCTGGAATACTTCAGGTGGCGGTAGGAGGCCTTTGCATTCTCCAGCATCAGTTTGGAGGTCCGGGCCTTCAGCGGTGGTCAACGAGGGACCCACCAGTGGCAGTGAGTAGCCGTCCTCAGCCACCAGCTGTGGTAGCAGGGTTCCTGAGCAGCTGGCGGCAGTGGTACAGATGCTGGATAGAGGCGTGTGCGTCCTACATCCAATGTAGATGATCTCAGTAGCTTCCGGTGTCATGCTGGAGGCTTGAGAAGTTGGCAGTAGCAAGCAGAGGACCTGGCAGCTTCCAGTAGCATGCTGGAGGCTGGAGAAGCCAGTGTTGACTGGCGGAGAGCTCAGGCAGCCTCCCATGGCCATTGGGTCTTTCTGTGCTTGCCTGGCGCGTTAGGATGCTATTGAATAGCACTGGTTTCCCTCAGGCTCTGTGTGGAAGATGTCTACTGTCACTTGTACTGCTGTCATCTGTCGCATTGTCAATAGAGTGTTGGCCGAATCTGAGCTGGTAGAAGGAGCTCCATCGGGACCAGATGCAACATGTGTAGGGTGATGAGTGAAGGGATGGAGAGTGTAGCAGGAGCTATGGCTGTGTTTTCTGCCAACAAAGACGCTGTCCATCTGTCAGTACGTCTACGGGCAGTAGTATGGCTTGGCTTCCTGTTTCCGTTCTGGGTACTCTTTCCTCCCGGCGGCCGAGGAGATAGAGTATAGGGTATGTGGCGCCAATGATGCATATCTTGGCGCAATGATGGGTGGCCAAGTGATGCTAGGAGTTCATGTCGGCCAGGGCCAAGATGACGCAGTGCAGGAGGCATGAGCCTTGTTCCAGGATTGATGGACGGATGACAGCATGAACTGGTGTTACAGCCTGGTTACTTCAGCTGACAATGGACAGGGAAGCAGTGAGCGGAGGAGGTGAGCCCTGATTTGGTCGCCAGTGTAAGCATGCAGCTCAACACTGGCTTGCAAACTCTGCCGCCATTAGAAGTTGATGAAGTGAGGAGTAAGGGGTATGCATGCCATCCGAGATGCAGTCTGGTGGCGATGTGTTGGGGTGGGCCACGCAGTTCGTTGCTGTCCAGGTGGAAGCTGTTGGCCAAGCCGTCCAGATTCCCGCAGGTCAAGTCCAAGGCTGGCATCATACTGAGAGTAAGTATGATGCAACCCGAAGGATTGTTAGAGCCTGTGTTGAAACATGGTGTCCTTGAAGGGGTTGAGCTGCTGGACGCTTGGCTTGGTCTTGAACTGGCCAATGTGGAAGATGATGGCAAAGCTGGACTCGGACTGCTTCATGCTGACGAACCTGTCCAGCAGGAAGCAGCACTGCAGTAGTGCAGAGTGGAGTCCCGGAGACTAGCACTCTGTGGCTGTAGGCAGGTGATAGAAGGCAGTGGATGGGTTAGATGCTGTGCTTGTCGTGGAATGCGCTGGTGGCCTTGCCATTGAAGGCAAGCGGGAAACAACTGCATCTCACCGCTGTTGCCATTTAGACCTTCCTGTTTGCCGTCGCCGAGGAGTAGTCCAAGAAGATGTGTTCTTCTGGCCATCAGGGGAGCTGAATAGGCTCTCCTAGTCTTCGATGAATGGGCTGGCGAGTGGCTTCCATGGATTGTGAAAGCCAGGAATGGAACTTGCATCACCACTCTAAATGTTCGCCTGGGCTCTTGAGTTCCAATCGGACTCACTTCTCCTTGTTTGTGTCTCAGTCTGTTAGGATGCACCGCTTTCTTGAGCGATTCCTTCGATTCCAATTCTTCCCCGTTGTGCATCATTGAGTTGCTCCTTTTTGAGATGTCTTTCTCCTTCAGTTCTGTTGTTTCTCTCTGACGGCTGGCTCTCAAAGGGAAGGATGGGCAGGCAGGGAAGGCAGTAAGCATGCATTGCAGCAGCGGAGACAAGGAAAGAGAGGGAAAGGTGATGATGAGGGTGTAGAAAGGCTGTTGCAGAAGTCCGGAGTGGGCTTCTTCATCACCACGGGCAGCGAGCAACGCTTCTTGCCCTGTGCCACCGGCCATTGTTCTCCTCCTTCCTTGTGTTGTTTCTCCACGTGGCTCGCGATGGAGGCAAGCGTGAGCGTGAGCGGGAGCATACCAATGAGGAAGATGCTCCCGGAGCATCCAGTCATCGCGTCCGCTTGGAGCTCCCTCCATTCGTCATGACCTTGTCGACCTCAGTTAGCTTGTCGATGGCGGTGGACACAGACTGGGCATGTCTGGAGATGTCTTGCAGGTCGGATTGCACCTGGTGCATCCGGCGGAGTCCGTCAAAGGCGGCGTAGAGGCTCTTGGCCTGCTTCTGGCTGATGATGTAGCCGTCTCCCTGGATCTTGTTCAGCTGCTGCTGGAGGGCCCGTTTCTTGCACTTGAGCTTGTCCCGGGCAGCTTGAGCTTGGCTCTGCTCCTGGATGGCCTGCTCCTTCTCGGACCCGGCAGCAGCCAGCTGCTTCTGGAGTTCCTCGTGGTCCTTCTCCAGCATCTTCACCTTCGCCTCCAACCCCAAGCACTGTCTCTCAAAGGAAAATGCTTTCTGTGCTTGGAGAGATTCAAGGCGGGATCCAATGATGGTACCTTTCTGTCGCTGAACTTGTTGCTCCAGCTCCAGTAGGCGGTTGTCCTTCCAGTGGAGTTGCTGGAGGAGACTGGCACAACGTCGCTGCATGTTGTTGATCAACTTGGAGCCAGTGTTCAGGTAGGCTTGTGAGCTCCGGTATCCGGGTCTGCCTCTCTCCTCCTCCTCTCAAGACTTCCTGGGGCTGGAGCTTCAGGAAAAGGAAGTGGGGCAAAGGTGACCCTGGGCGCTGCCAGAACTGACGGTGGTGTTCCTAGGGCCGTTTCTCTCCTCCTCCCCTCGAGGCTCTCTGGAGATGGAGCTTCCTGAAGAGGAAGTGGAGCGAAGGTGACCCTGGCAGCAGTTGGAGTTGGAGACGAGGCCGTGGATGAGGTCTCCGTCTGTGCAGGAGACAAAGAGACTGGTGATGGACTGGCCAAAGCTGTGCTGCTGGAGACACTGGCTTCTGTTCCCACTGGCTTCTGGGACTCCCTCGGGCAGCAAGTAGGCTGGTGATAGAGGGATAAGTGTGGGAATGACCTGAAGCTCTGTCTCCACCTTTGTCGGTGAGTAGGAGTTGGCTTCTCATCTTGGCGACTGTTGGCGGTGACTGGTCGCGTTTAGGAGACTTCTGGCTCCTCTCCTTGGGGTCCTTGCCTCCCTGGAGGAAGGCAAGGAGGTCCTCTCCTCCCTTGAAGGCCTTGGAGTGCTCCTGGCTGTCCGAGTTTGGCGGCTTGTCAGAGAAGCGCGTTTGCTTCCTTCCCGGCTCCAACTCGGAGCTGGCTCCTCCTTCCTGCTCCTCCTCGCCTACCTCCTCTCATTCCTCTCCTTCCTCCTCTTGATGCGGCGTAGTGTCTATTTCGTCTCCCTGGGAAGAGGGTAGTTTGAGGGAGGGAGGGTGAGGAGCATGGAAGATAGCAAATGTCGGTTTTGGGAATGTGTCGGCGGACATATTTCTTGGGGAGAAAAGTGTCAGGGGTTGATGAAGGGGGCTGGAGGCCGTCGACGATGGACTGCTAGAGCGTAGAGGCCGACAGCGGCAGCAGTGGATAGTCGCTGTGGGGTTGGAGTTGGGGGTCAGAACTTGGCTCAGCAGGGTGTCTGAGGGTGAGTGTGAAGTGAGGGGAGCTGATGGGGGGACTTGGCCAAGGGACTGACCGAGGCTGGAGGAGTAGCTGGCTGAGGCTGGGTTCTTTCCGATCCTCCCCCCCGCAGCGGGGGCAGGGCCATAGTGGTTGGAAGGTGGTGATGGTGTAGAGAAGCGGGGGAAGAATTTACAAGCTCCTGTGTGTGGAGGCCAAAGCAGGCTTGGCAGAGGCCTGTCTCTCTGGAGCGCTGGCGGAAAAATGTTGGCTTCATTTATCACCATTAGGTGTCAAAAGGAGCTCCCTGTGTGCGCTCAGCCAGTGCGTGTGGAGGAAGGGTGTGTAAGGTTGATGGAGAGGGCCATTAGGCGGAGAAAGGGGGATTGTTAGCAATCCTGGCTCTGAGGCAGTTGGCGATTAGAACTGACAACTGAGCATCAGTGTTTGCGGGGGCCGCTTTTTGCAAGGGGTGCAAAAAATGTGGGGGGTGGTGGCAGGGCGGAGTCATCTGTCGTCTGCACTTGCTTTTCCTTGGAAGCCATTTTTTTTCTGGAGGGGAGTGCAGGGAGACGGTGTGGTTGTAAGGAGGGTCATTAATCTCCCATTGTTTGCGCTCTCTAGGGGCCGCTTTTTCAGAGCTTGTGCCAAAAACGTAGGCCCGCGGAGGGGAGAGTGGAGCAGTGCAATTTGTCTGCAAGGTGGACTCCTTCTGGCCCGCACTGATGAGACCAGCTGCCTAGTCGGCTGCAAAGCAGACTCCTTGTAGTCTGCGCTTGTCAAATCATCCACCTGGCAGAGTTCGATGGAGGCTGAGGGTTTTGTGTTCCGTACTCCTTCCCACGTCGATAACCAGCCGCCTGGTAGGCTGGGCACTGTCATTGCCTCCTAGTTGGCATGCGCAGTTGCAAATTCTGTGCTCATCAGCTCAGAGTCCCGTAAGACAAATTTGCTCTCCTCTGCACCCTCCTCCCATCCGTCGATGGCACAAGGTGGCAAAATGCGTACTAGGCCTTTGCAGAGTAACAAGGTGGGACCTCAGCCCAAAGAGAGAAGGAACGAGGGTGCTTTGCAAGCGCCCTCACGTGACAGCCGCTCCCATGTTAACCATCCCCGCCTTGATTCCTGCTTCTCTCCCACTTCCTCAGCAATGCGGTGGAGTGTGGCAGGGCATGCCCTTGCAGTCTTCCTGCCTCCCCCCCATAAGGGTGACAGAGAATAGTAGCAAGAGGCCGAGTAGTTGTTGCCCGCTGGCTCCTAGTAGCTCTTAGGTGGGGCTTTCTGCAGGCATCTGAATTCACGGTTCAATCCGCAGTCAGAGTCCACAGAGGAAGGCTGCTGTGAAAGAAATGCAAAGGACGGATGCCGCGTCATTGGTCATTCTCAGGTCTGCAGTCGGAGTCCACAGAGGAAGGCTGCTAGAGATGAGGGGGTTGACCCTTGAGGCTTAGTCACGCTGTTTGCCAATTCCCACCAGCAGTCGGAGTCCACAGAGGAAGGCTGCTGAAGGGGAATTGCAGGGACAGATTGACTCGATTGAGTTGGTGCTGTTTGACACTTTCCACCTGCAGTCGGAGTCCACAGAGGAAGGCTGCTGGAACGGGAATTGCAGGGACAGATTGAACTCTTGGTGGCCATAGGCCTGTGCCGGCCAATTCAGGCGTAGAAAGAGTGGCCGAAGTCCGGTGCCTGCCGATTCAGGCCATAGACGAAGTGGCCATAGGCCTGTGCCTGCCGATTCAGGCCATAGACGAAGTGGCCATAGGCCTGTACCTGCCAAATCAGGCCATCTAGATGAGGTGGCCGTTGGCCTGTGTCTTGTTCATGTGGCAGTTGAAAGCGATCCAGGTGCCGCTGAGCTTGATGAACGAGGCCGAGTAGAAGTTGGCCGGAGGCCCATGCCAGGCACATTTCAGTCCTGGGTAGCTGATGAGCTGGGAGGAAATGTGCTGGCTGTTGATGATCATTGATGTGTCATTCTTGGCAATCAATTGATTGGCGGGGAATGAGTAGAGGTCAATGGGCGTCTTGTAGGAGGCAGAGACCTGGAGGCTGAAGCCAAAGCCATAGGCGGAGGTCTTGAATCCGTAGTCCTTGCAGATTTGCTCAGTCCAGAGGGTCGGCAAATCTCAGTCAGACGCCGTAGAACCAAAGTTCTGTAGACATCTTCTTTTATCCAATTTTAGGATAAGAGAAGCATTGAAAATCCGCCAAATTATTTCATTAAAGTTAGACTTTAATGTTCCCGTTCGGCGTTGTCTTGAAAGGCAGGGCCAATTAGCTCCGCTTTCTGGGCTGCCAATTCTTGTCCTGCTTTCAGGCCAAAGACGGCATAGTCTTGGAAGGCGATTTTTGATGCCGCTCCATCCAAAGCCTCTAAGAAAGAGGTGGAGGGGTAGGATGAAGGTACGCAATTGGACTGTGTTCTTCTATCTGCTGCCAAGGTAGAGCTGGTTGAGGCTGTGCTTGTTGCAGACGTTCTGGAGGTCCCAGATGTTCAGCCAGACGTCCTTGGCTACGTCGAATTGGAACAGTCTTGAGGGTTGCAGAAGGCATGGAAGTGGAGGTGATGGGAGGCTTGCCAGGTCTGTCAGTGTCCATCTGTATGCTGACCAAGCAGCGTTTGCAGGAGCAGTTGAGGCCTTTCTATTGCTCTGCAAAGGGGTGCTTGGAGGTATAGATGGGCAGGGAGAGAGGGTGTAGGAGAATGTCGGCGTCCTTCTCTGCGCTGTTCAAGTGGTGCCAGGCGAAAGATCTGGTGCCTTTGGCAGAGCGCAGCTCTTATTAGGCCATGTTTAGTTGGCCTCTAATTGAGTAGGGCTTGAGGCGGAAGGAGGTTGTATTGAAGACCCACTGATTATGCCGGCATTGTAATAGATGATGGTCTTGCAGCAGCAATAGAAGAAGCTGGACTTTGCCTTCCACCCAGATGCGGATTAGAGAGGGAGGTTTGAGGTGTCATTGGTGATGACATTGATGGTGACAATGCGAACGCCAATCTTCTGTCTGTTGATCTACTAGGCTTTGACCAGTTGGTGCAGGTTCCTGTGCAGGGTACTCTATTTTCTCAGCCAGCGGACAAGTTGAACGTGTGTGCCATGGACTGAGCCAGGGAAGCTCAAGGCCAATCAAAGGCAGAAGAGGGGGCGCATTTGTTGGTGATGCAAAAGGCGGAACTTTAAGCATGACAAGCTTAACTGCCTGTCGCATGGAGGCTGTAGGGGGGTAGAGAGGTGTAGGGGACACGGACGTTGTTGATGGCAGTCATGTAGAAGAAGCAGGGCAAGGGCTTCTTGTTGGAGCTGGGCTGCTTGGAGGATTGCGGGGAGCCTTTGTAGGTGGCTCTTGGAGGCATCAAAGATAGGCCGGAGGCCATCAATGGCAGAAAGTAATACTTTCTGTTTGCTTCTGGCGACGTTGATTCAGGCTGTTCTGAGATGTGCATGGAAGTTACGCAGCTCAGGATGACAAGCGGCTCAACTTTCCGCAGCTTGGGATGACACTGAGCAAATTGTCTCTGTTGTAGCTGAGAAAAGAATTGACGCAGCTCAGGATGACAGTAGGCGTTTTTCTCGGGTTGACAGTGTCGATGATTGATTCAGCTTGGGATGATGTGGAGCAAATTGTTGCTGTTGAGGCTGCAAAGAGCATTGACGCAGCTCGGGATGACAGTAGCTAATTTGCTTGGGTTCACAGTGGCAAAGATTGATGCAGCTCTGGATGACATATGCTGGTCACTCTCTGTTTGACTGCGATGATTTTCTGCAGCTTGGGTTGACACTGAGCAAATTGTCATTGTGAGAGATGCGAAGAGACAAACGCTGCTTGGGTTGACAATGTTGAATTGTCAAGGTAGAAATGTCGATGTCGAGGTAGAAATCGATGCAGCTTGGGATGACACTAAATAATTGCTCTTGAGGCTGCTGTGAAGGAATTGAACACAGCTTGGGATGACAGCGAGCAATTGAGTGAGCAGTGAGAAGGAGGGTGGGTTTTTGAGGCCTCTTTGAGGAACTGGGTGGAGGCGTCTTCCAAAGGGCAGAGCTTCATGGCGCTGAAGGTGTACATGTAGTTGACGAGGTTGAAGATGGCGTAGGTGCTGGACTCGCGTGGCTTGATGATGGAGCAGAGCATGGGCAGCAAGCCATAGTCGGCGTCAATTGGAATGGAGTCCCAGAGCTATCCAGTGGGGCTGCTGTTGGGCTGGAAGTGGCAGAGGCCGCAGTTGAAGCCATCCAGCATGCCGCACTGGTTGTAGTCCATGAAGATCTGGAAGCAGTTGTAGTGTTCCAGGAAGCCATAGCGAAAGCAGCGGACTTTGTCCGGAATTGACACTGTCTTCAATGGCGGGCAGAAGGAAGGGGAGGCAGGTCCGTTGAGCACTCTTCAGGCGCACAGTAGTGGAGGCAAGCGCAGCTGAAGTAGGCCTTGAAGGCGTTGTGCTTGCAGTTGGCGCCATCCATGAAGAGGTCCTTCTGGCAGGCTGCAGATGAGCAGGCTGAGGTCGCAGATGACTGGAAGGCCATAGAGGCGGCAGTGGAGACAATCCACTAGGCTAGGCCTGATCCAGTAGTTGGCAATGTAGAAAAGTAGAGGCCGCTGGTGAGTCATTTTGACTTTGTCTTTTGGTGTTGCTGGCTCCAAAATTTATGTGATCATAAAGATCCGTAAACAAAGCAATGTCAAAAGACGGCCACTGACTCTGAAGCTGGTTGGTCTTTTCTTCAGCGATGCTCAAAAGTTTATAAATCCGCAAAGATTTATAAACATGCTGGCCGGCGAGGTTGCAGCAGGCAGCAGGGGGTTTTGAGAGCTGTCAGAGACAATCTCAAAACTCTAGCAGAGTAGATGGTGCTTTTGCTGGATAGCTGGCATTGGCTGGTCAGCAAAGTTGCAGCAGAAGCCAGGAGTTTGAAAACTGACCGGAGCCAATTTTTGAACTCTGGCCGCAAAGGCAAGTGGTCCACTGGTAGCTGCAGGCAATTTCAAAATCCGTCCAAGGATAATGAAATTGTCATCAACGATGCTTGCATAGACTGCATGAAAACAACTTTGCGGTTAGTTTTCGATTCCCAAGCAGTGAAGTTGCATCCGTGCCGACGTAGACTGAGGCTGGCAGCAAAGATCTTTGAAAATTGACAGTGGCCAATTTCAAAGTCCAGCAGCAAAGATGGATTGAAGCTGGTAGCTGGCAGCTGAAGAGAATATTCAAAATCCATTCCTGGATGATGAAATTCTGCAGATGACGCTGATGATGTCAGCATGAAAAGAAACTTTTTAGTTAATTTTCAATGCCTTGCAGCAAAGTCGAGTCTTGTCTTGATCGTCAGCGTTGAATGATTTCATAAAATTTGCAAAGATAGAATGAAATCATTGAAGGGAGTTGCTGTTTGAAGAGAATTTTTCAGTTTGCTTCAAGACCCTGTGTCGCAGCAGATTATGGTAGCAAGTGTGCCTTGTGACATCAGAGTTTCGCAATGCCCATACAAAGATGGCATGATGGCACAAAACTTGACGCTGCGATGTTGCTGTTGAAGAATGGACGTTGAAAAGATACTCAAAAGTCAATTTCAATTCCATGCAGCATAGTCACAGTTGCTGCCGTCTAGAAGTTCACAAGGCCGGCTCTGGCTGAGTGAAGTTCTTGAGCTGCAGGGTGTCCTGTCTGGCAGCAAAGCGAAGGCTGGCATTGCAGGCTGGGCTCAATTCGCTGTCCTGTCTCTGTAGATTGGTGACTGGAGCTTTTGACTTGGTCGCTGCTGATGAAAGGCGGCGAAGTCAATGGCTGGAAGTTTTTGCGGAAGCGGAAGTTGGCTGAAGTGGTGCTGGGCATTGTAGTAGCATTGTAGAGGTGGTCAGTCGGAGGGTACAATTGAGCTAATCAGCTCTCTGATCTACCAAACGCTTTGGTGAATGCAGCAGTAACGTAGCAAGATTCTCTTTCATCGTCACCAAAAGGGTTAAGAGAGCGGAACAGGTTGGGGCATCTCAAGCCACTAAAAGAGCAACTGATCCCGGCCTCCCTTCCGCCCGCCTCATCGAGGTTCAAGGTCGACAAAACCGGCTTAGGAAACACCACATTGGTGTTCTTTTTTTGCTTTCATTGCTTTGAGGTTTGCGTGGTTGGCAACATTAGACAAGTTGTTGTGCAGTATTGCTGTCTTTGGCTGGAAATGATGCGGGATGCAGCAAAGGCTTCCTTTGTGTCTTTCTCACCCTAACTGAAAATGAATAAAGATAGCTGGCTCTCGACAGTGCCTGAAGTCTCTGTCAGTATCTTTTGGAATTTAAGTGTATATAGGCTGGGGTTTTCAAGGATTGCTTCTACTAAGCGCATGTCAGATCTCATATGCTAAACAATGACTGCCATTATTTTCACATCTGCTATACAGTTCTTTATTCTCTTGACATTGAGGCCCATGTTACACATTCTTAGCACTAGTAGATTGGGGACCTCTTCCTCGTCATGCTGTTCAGTGTTTTTGCTTTGTGATTTTCCAGGTACAAATGGTGGGGCGTTGATGTTCAGTTTTTGCAAGGTGGCCATGTTCTTCTTTTGATTGGTTTGATCTTTTCTTTTTTGTTTCAAGGTATTTTGATAAATTGGCATGTCGAATATTGGCGTTTTTATGGATTGGTGATCTTTTTTTGCTTTCATTGATTTGAGGTTTGCGTGGCTGGCAACATTAGACAAGTTGTTGTGCAGTATTGCTGTCTTTGGCTGGAAATGATGCAGGGGGTTGTTTGCTTTCTTTTTCCTTTTATAGTTGTAAATGTCATATTTGGTCCAGGAGATGTTTATGTTTATGAGGTATCGAATCCAAGTGCTGTCATTTGTCATTATTGCTTTCAATGAATATTATTGCTATCAGTGAATATTATTGCTTTCTGTGAATATTATTGCTTTCTGAAAGCAATTTCAAATGTTTTGCCTTAATTTATGCTTTGCATCCAGTTAACTAGTAATTTAATGTTGGTCTCAGTTTATTGAAAATTATTAAATATTGGTTGACTCTTTCCAAAATGTAAGCACAGTAGTGATTTATTCACATAAAAATTAGACGTTTCGAAGTATTACCTTCTTCCTCAGTAACAATAGATTATTAAATATTGATTTATGCGAATATTTTTTACTGTGGACTCATAACTCAGAAATCAATTTCAATTGGAACTTTGAAAATGAAAATTGCACTGGCGCTTTTGGGTAGCTTGACTTTTGGTTCAATCACAGCTGTTGATGATTGCATAAAGCTGTACAATCAATGTGTTACACTAGGTGTCCAATCTCCAGTCGGATGGCTCAAACAAGTTGGATTTGCAGATAGCTCGCCACCAAATGCTGAAGGATCATTATATCAAGCACTTAAACATGACAAGAATTTAAAGATATTTTGCACAAAACATGTAACAGCCATGCCTCCCTGCCTAGGTAAATCATTCAGCAAATTCGCAAATGAATGCATCAATAAGAAGAACAAGTATAAAACCACTTCATCTTACCATGGCTTTGAAACTAATCAAGGACCGCTGTTTTAAATCATCATCAAAGGACAAACCAAACCCCAAGCCTGATGGTAAGCCTGATGAGAAGAAAAGTCCAAGTAAAAATGGTCAACCAATCATGCCTTGTGTTTTTATCATTATCGTTTGCTGCTGTCTTAATGTAATTGCCATGATCACAGTTTAACCCTCTTGTCCCCTTTTTGTTTATTTTGTAGCCTCCCATTTTTATTGTAACCCTTTTTATTTCCTTTCATTAAAAAAAAAAAAGATAAAGTAAAATGAAGATAGTTTTCCGCTTATTAATTCGACATTATGCAAATATTTATACATAGCAGGTATACTCCCTGCAGCGCTCTTATTTAAAATATTTGCAAAGCAAGGCTACTCTCGAGTCCTCCGCACCCATAGCCGACGGTTTCCGGACCTCTGATTGCCCTGCTTCTGCAAGGCAGGCGGTCGGTTGCCATGCAAATAAAAGCTTACCTTGGATCCAACTGAGGCTTCAGATGGAGGCATTTGTGGCGGTGATGGTGGTAGGAGTTGGTTTCTGGGTTGCGGCCTGCCCCCAAACGCTCTTCTCACCTCCCAGACTCTGCTCCAGCTTCTTGCAGTCGTCCGCATTCTCCTCGTCCTACTTTTAAATTTACTTTTCTTTGAATGCTCCCCAGATTTACTTACTTTTCATGCAAGCTTTTAAAAAACCTTTAAAGCATTAATGTTTTTACGCTAGGTGATTTTCGACTGCAAATTAATCCTTCATTTTGCTCACCTTTGAAAGAATGGGAGTGGAGCAGAGTGGACGGTCCGCCTGTTGCTTGGCATCCAGGGGACACAGCTCCTCCTCCTTCTTCATTCCCGGCATCTTCAACACTTCCTTCGCAGGTTTTTCCTAATAAAGTGTGAGGCACATGACTCTCGTCTGGAGCGCAGCCATAACAAGGCTGCGCTTGTGCCTTGCTTCTCTGCCTGAGATCACTCTCTACTCTCGCTTCCTCTTGGTAAACCTGCTGCTCCCGGCCCATGTAACCACACCACAGACCTTACAATGGTTTCGTTTCACCAGGCCTAGCCCTCTCCCTTGCGCAGCAGCATCCAGGATAGGGTAGTGAGAGCCCCTCGCAACCTGGCTATGCCATGTGGATTGCAGTTAGTCCTGAGAGCTCCGAGCCAATTGAAGCTCACTCTTGCCTCCTGGCCCCCCTCATTCCGTCCCTTCCTCCCTTCTCTCCACTGGCCAGACTTCGAAAAGTTGTCAAACAGCGTTTCCCAGTCACTAATATTTTCCCGGTAGGAACGCAGGAGGTGCTGCTAAGGCAATTCTTTCTGGGTGGAATCCGTCATGAACTGCGGTTTGCGCTGCTGAACAAAGAGCCAGCCCTGGCCACTACGGCCGCTTGTGCGGTAGACACAAAAAAGAAGCGAGGATTTTTTTGGTACCCAGCAATCAGTCAATCAGCTCAGTTTCGTTTTCGGTCAGCAAGAATTGGATGCTAAGCCAGAAGAAGGAGCAGAAGCCTGTGCTATGGAGCAAGGCCGAGGCCGAGGAAGAGGCCGTTGGGCCCAAAGGGGCCGGGGGCAAGGCAAGCCTGCGTCTGGAACCATGAATCCCCAGAAATCCCGCACAATCACCCCTACAGCTGAGGCTAAAATCTGCTTCTGGTGTCATAGAAAAGGCCATTTGCCGACAAATTGCTGGGCTTTAAAAGATATCGTGACGATGGTGAAGGGCAAAACCGATGAACCTTGTGTGGAATATGTGCCAAAATTGATTTCATTCACACCCCGCTTTCAAGAGCGATCGCAAATCGCTAGGGGCAGCACAAGCTCAGGTCGGCGCCTAATGACCAGAGGGCAGCAGTCAAGCAGGGGACAGCGGCCTCAAACCTCCCAACCTAGGGGAGGGGGGAATAGAGTGAGATTCCAGCGCCAGGTAAGCTACCTAATGGAAGCAGAGCCTGAGCCCGAAGAGGAGTTGGAGGAAGAAGCAGTCTGTGAAGCGATCAACCCATGGGACTGCCATGAGGATGAGGAGGATGAAGTGGAGGAGTTCCTGGAGGAGGTAGATGAATGAGGTCTAGACGCTATGAGTAGCGCACACATGCTAGCCGGCAAAGTAAGCTCTCTGTGTGTGCATTGACATGTGGGGGGATGTTTGCACTTCCAGATGAGTTGAGAGAGAGGAAGAGAGTCACTGGTAATTTAATAAAATAGATGCATCAAAAGAATCTGAAGCAAACAGCTAGAGCGCAAGAAAATGCCCCAACCAAAATCTGTGCGAAGTTCACAGTCTAAGCAACGAATTTTCAAACGTTTTCGCAGAAAAACATGCAGTCATAAAATGAGCTGCAGAAGAAAAATTTTCAAAAAAATTTTTTTATGTGTCTAAAAACCATAATTAAGTTACTCAAACAAGAACTCGTTATGGGTTCAGTGCTAGAAAGGCATGAAATTAGATGGTATATTATCTTGTGTTGAAAACTTTCAAACCCATGTTTTACCTTCGCATGCTGTTATCGAAAGGAATAGCTGGTTTAAGTAAACTAAGTTGCACGGCAGGAAAAGCCACCGCAACTCATCCCCCTCACATATAAGTCTATACAAATCCTACCACTAGCCATCTCGTTGAGGTTTCATGATACCAGACATTGGTCCCGGAAATGATGATCCTCAGGGCCGTACGCCCGTCCAATATCACCTCATGGGGCTGAAAGCCTATGAGGGTGATGGAAATGCCACACAATGGCTGACCCGGTTCGCAGAAATTGCATGCGCAAAAGGCCAGAAAGAAGACACCTGGCACACACTCATTGTCCCCTACTTAGAGGGACCTGCGCTGGATGCCTACAGAGGCTTACCAGATACCAATCAGGGAAAGAAGAGCTATGACATAATAAGGGATACCTTAGTGGCGACTTTTGATAGCTCCCTGGAAGTCAATAGACTGTCAGTCTGTGAAGGCATTGTCCAGCAGCCTGGGGAGAAAGTCATGCCATTCCTGGCCAGATTTTGAAAAGTTGTCGAACAGCGTTTCCCAGTCACTAATACTTTCCCGATAGGAACGCAGGAGGTGCTGCTAAGGCAATTCTTTCTGGGTGGAATCCGTCATGAACTGCGGTTTGCGCTGCTGAACAAAGGGCCAGCCCCGGCCACTACGGCCGCTTGTGCAGTAGACACAAAAAGAAGTGAGGATCTTTTTGGTACCCAGCAATCAGTCAATCAGCTCAGTTTCGTTTTCGGTCAGCAAGAATTGGATGCTAAGCCAGAAGAAGGAGCAGAAGCCTGTGCTATGGAGCAAGGCCGAGGCCGAGGAAGAGGCCGTTGGGCCCAAAGGGGCCGGGGGCAAGGCAAGCCTGCGTCTGGAACCATGAATCCCCAGAAATCCCGCACAATCACCCCTACAGCTGAGGCTAAAATCTGCTTCTGGTGTCATAGAAAAGGCCATTTGCCGACAAATTGCTGGGCTTTAAAAGATTTCGTGACGATGGTGAAGGGCAAAACTGATGAACCTTGCACGGAATATGTGCCAAAAGTGATTTCATTCACACCCCGCTTTCAAGAGCGATCACAAATCGCTAGGGGGCAGCACAAGCTCAGGTCGGCGCCTAATGACCAGAGGGCAGCAGTCAAGCAGGGGACAGCGGCCTCAAACCTCCCAACCTAGGGGAGGGGGGAATAGAGTGAGATTCCAGCGCCAGGTAAGCTACCTAATTGAAGCAGAGCCTGAGCCCGAAGAGGAGTTGGAGGAAGAAGCAGTCGGTGAAGCGATCAACCCATGGGACTGCCATGAGGATGAGGAGGATGAAGTGGAGGAGTTCCTGGAGGAGGTAGATGAATGAGGTCTAGACGCTATGAGTAGTGCACACATGCTAGCCGGCAAAGTAAGCTCTCTGTGTGTGCGTTGACATGTGGGGGGATGTTTGCGGTTCCAGATGAGTTGAGAGAGAGGAAGAGAGTCGCCGGTAATTTAATAAAATAGATGCATCAAAAGAATCTGAAGCAAACAGCTAGAGTGCAAGAAAATGCCCCAACCAAAATCTGTGCAAAGTTCACAGTCTAAGCAACGAATTTTCAAACGTTTTCGCAGAAAAACAAGTCACTTCTTCAGAATTCTTCAAGGAAAGTTAACTTGAGCAGCAATGCTGTTTTCTAAAGAAAATGTCGTTTGTGATGTTTCATGCATACGACAAGTAAAATGGCAGCTGCATTGCAAACAATGTAAGCCATGAATTTTCGCCAATACCAACTTTCTACAAAAAACGGTAATAGAAGAGGAAAATATTGTATTTCCGCTTAGCTATCGCTAGTGTATAACCCAAACACTCAAGAACAGTCATAGAAATCATGAAGGCTAAACAGTCGGCTTCTCAGCGAAGATCAAACGCCTACGGGTTGTGTCTGGCAAGCTCATAAGCGAAGCGCATAAAAGGAGTGCTGATGCTCAGTGTTCACATCCACGCTCCCTACTTCACTGGGGGACCCAAGCGCCATTGTAGTGCCAGGATTGGTCGCAGTCTAGAGCCGGCCAACCCTGCGCTAACAACTGCTTGCGTCCCTCATTCCCTTCAACTCCATCTAAAGCTCACCCTATGGCACACCCCGCCCCGTTGCCCCCCATGCAACCCGCCCAGGCCTTGTGGCCTGAGGCAGCCCCAGTCCTTCCCTTCACAGCGACCCTGCCCCAACTGGAGGAAACTTTCAACTTCCACATCCTCGATGCTCGCCGCCCAGCAACAGCTCAAGGTTAGCGGCAAATGAGACAGCCAGGAAAGGTGATGAAAGCAAATTGCAGACCTGGAGTTCCCGCCGGAGATGGACGGGGATGACGCCCAGAGAGCGGGCATGCGCCTGCTCTCCCATGGCCTCATCTGCGGCCAGTACTTCGAGCTGGTGTCCGGCAAGGCCATCGGCTGGAACACAGCCATGACCCTCCACCACAACGACGAGGTCCGCCTTCAAGCCCTCAAGGTGTCACAGTCACTCATTTCTAGATCCTAACTATCCCTTGCTTAAAAGGCCTGTCAGCAGGCCAACATAAACCCGCTATCCGAGGAGGAAGAAGAAGGCCTCATGAAGCACTTGTGCTGCGAGAAGGCCTGCGCCAAGCGGTTGGCGTGGCACATCCAACGCCTGATGACTGGCAACCAGCTCTGGTGCCCCAACAACGCCCAGCCCATTGACTTTCACGGCTCATCACTCCGCTGGCTCCTCTCCAACGTTGAGCGCACGGGCCCCAACGAACCAGTTGTGCCAACCCTCCTTTCCCTCTTCCAAACTGATAAAGGAGGGGTCTGCAGTTGAAACAGGCCCCTAGGCAGGCAGCGGCGACGATCGACCGCTGGGGGTTCAACCCCTACGACATGGTGGATGAGAACGGGTTCACCAATTGCTTCGTGAAGCCCATCCTCATCACCGCCAAGGCCATTGGATGCACCATCATCCAGGCCAACTTCCACCTAAAGCACAATCATGTCCAGTTCTACCAGACCCAGTCCCGGGTCACAAACTTGGAGACGGGGGAGGAGGCCAAGCTGTACTATGGCAACCTCGACACTGAGATCGCCGCCCACCGCCTTCTCTCTGCCATGGAGGCAGTCTATCTCACCCCCAAGGTTACTTCTTGAGCTAAAAGAAAAGGATGGAAATAAATGACAAATGGTGAGCAGGTCCTGCGCCGCATGCCACCGCTGCCAGTGGTAGTGGAAGGGCAGCAGGAAGATCAGCAGGGCCAACAAGGTCCGCTCAACCCTATGCCTCTGCCCCAAGATCCAAACCAGGTTAAATTTATCAATTTCCTATTTGGGCACAAATTGAGCAGAAATAAATTTGCAGCCAAGCGGAAGTGGCGGCATGCCGAGACTATACTGCCATCCTACTCCTAATCGCACAGTGATAACTAATCCAAACATGGCCCCCAATGATACGCCAAATGCAACGCCCTAAGCGCCCTAACCGTCAACTTTTCAATTTTTAATTCCAAATTCTATTTCAAACTTAAACTAAATTCATTTTGCCAGCCATATATCAAAAAACAATTTGAATTGCAAATCTAAGCACCCTAAAAAATCAAACGATTAAAAATGAAAAGTATCTAACAACGCATATCTGAGCATCCAAAGGATGTGCTACGCAGCAAAGGTCAAGCTTCGTTTTCTCTGGTACGCATTCACAGCGCAAGCAAGCCGTCCAGCAAAACGATTACACAGCTCGAACATCTTGAAATTCAAATTTCGTTCTTTACTATCAATTATTTAGTTTCAGATAAGAAAAGTTGAACACTAGCAAAAGTTTGGAAGAGAAGCGATTGTTCAACTTCTGGAGTCCCCCACAGAGCCTAGAAAAAGTTGGGAGCTAAAAAATTTCTGCATAGTTTGGTGCCCAAAAACGAAAAAAGGCTGAAATTTTTAGGTTCGGAAAGGCCAAAAGGAAATGCAGCCGTCGACCGACGCATGCACCGAGGGCCAGGGAGGCCAGGACTCCAACTCAGACATCGAGTTCCTTGGAGATGTACCCGCGTTTGTCCTCTAAATAATGAAATGCAGCGTCGCTTTGTATTCTAGACCATTTCAAGAGGTCCATTCAGCTTCTCGGAGAAGCCTGATGCGAAGAAAGACTTCTCAACGCTGTGACCCTCTCTGTGCCCTCTGCTTATGTTTCACAGAATGGGTTTGAGGAAAGAATAATAAGAACACATCAATAGTTGCCTCATCCAGTGCGGACGCTTAAAACAGTCAAATGTTACTGGTTTTCAGTAAAAAACCCAGAAGCTATCAAACGAGACGAAAGATGTTTCAGCGAGTACGCAAAATCACCAGCTTGTCCAAAACCCAGCAATTCTTTACCGCCATAAGGACGCAGTAACTAAAAATAAGCACTTTGCTCAAAAATTATGAACAAGGCGTTGTTCATCGCAAAAGTTATTTGTGTGAAAATTAGTTACCCACTTTTTCCGCAGTTTTGAGCTCACTAAACAAAATAATGAACTGATTTAATACCGCATATTTAATCTTTTAATTTGACTCGTATAAAAAATAAATTGTTATTTTAGCTCATCATCTCATCGTAAGAAGGTAAATGGTCGGTTATGGTTTGTCTATAACAACGTCTAGACAGAAGGCCAGGAATAGCCTCAGGTGGCTATAAAGGCCTCGCCAGTCTGCATAGAAATCAGTCAATCTCAAGAGACGCTCTCCTCCAACCGCCTACTACTTCGACTATCAACATCAAGCTCCAGCCAAGGTTCGTTACCAATTCCGTAGCCCTTGAGAAACTTACAAAATGGGATGTTTTTAAAATTAAACATACCCAAGCCTCAGTTTGAAAATCTTCAATGAGTTAGAGATATCATGAATGATCATATGCTTTTATAAAGATTAATACGTTGCCTTAAATGAACAAAAATAATATCAGCGAAAGCCAAAACGTACATTTGTAAACAGTTTCCTTTATGGATAATGGGTGAATTGGAATGAATGGCAATCCCCTAAAACCCTTTTCTGATGTTTCATTAAACAAAGAAAATAGAGATTGATTTCACTTCTGCAATCCACCCCGTTCAAAGCATTCTAACAAATTGCAAGTCATATTCAATCTTAGATGAGCGAGTTCGACCCACTTCATGAGGCGGAGCCCAAGGAGCTGGAGGCTGTCCCACCAGCGGAGGAGGCAGAGGCCGCCAGGATCTGCGGTCAAGAGCCGGAAGGAGACGAGCAGGGCCTGGTTCTCGGCCTGCACCCGCTGCACTGCAAGACGCCGCCCCCATGGGGGATCAAGACCGAATACAACAAGTGGCCCGAGCTGAAGAGGGACCTCGACCTCTACAACGACTCCATCTACCTCCTATACCTCCGGTTGTTCTCTGTCCAAATGTGAACGAGGTATTGAGGATTCATTTCAGGGTGATGAAGAAAAACAACGCCTTCCAGAGCGATTGGACAAAGAAACCCTCCGCCAGCAACCCGGTGCCCTTCAACGGCTTCCTCAACTACATCCACGAACTCCAAGGTAGACCTAAAACCTTGCTAAATGATGGAGCAATTTCCTGATGTTTTATTCACACAATGTCAGCCCTTGTCCAGCCAAGTAGTTAGACAAGCTTGGTAGTTTACGAGCTTTGTGGTATTGCGAGCCCTGGTTGTGGAAATGTGACAATCAACCAGGCTCCCAATGCCACAGCTTGTGCCTATCCAAAAGTCCTTGTCCCATCTTCTCATCAAAGGTAAGTGGTTATAAAAGAAATTAAATATTGTTATATAAACAACAGTGTTAGTAGATTACAAGCTTTATGATAGTGCGAGCCCTGGTTGTAGAATTTTAAAATCATCCAGACTCCTGCTATCATAGCTTGTGGCTACAAAATAACTCCACGTCCGAAACAAAAAAATATATCAAGAAACACGCAATGATAGAATACAAGCTTTGTGGTAGTGAGATCCTTGGTTGTAGAAAGATAAAAATCAACCAAGCTCCTACTGCCACAGCTTGTGTCTAATCAAAACTCACTGCCCCTCAGAAGAGATGCAAAGTAAGTTATTGATTTTCCGCTGTCGAATCATTGAGAGTGAAATGAAAGCGCATTTCCGTCATCATTGTGCAGGCGGAAGGGCTGGGATCGGAGATGATCCGCATGAAGCCCATGCTGGACTGGCTCAGCCATTGCTGCCAGGCCATGGAAGAGCAGTGGGAGGACAGTCACCTCCCCGTCATCAAGAAGCCCTTCATCAACAAACGGACGGGGGTGCCTGAGGATGCCAGTCATGGCGGGGTTGGCCACTTATCATCCTGGGTAACCCCATACAAACTAAGCAAATGCGAATTTTTGCAGGTTTGGGGGCGGATTGACCGCACAATCCGAGGCCTCCGCAACAAAGAGAGGCGCTACAGGGAGCACATGGAGAAAGGCAAGCACCTGTACGAGATCTTCGGCAGCACCCTCAATGCCTAAACCCCCTCGACCTACTACCTCAAACTATCTTCCTTTTTTCTTCGTCATTCCATAGTCCATAGTTCATTATTTGGGTTTTGCAAAGAAGTCATTGGAAGAAAGCACCAGGACACGAAAGCCTAAACAAATAAATAAAACACTCCATGTTTTAACAATAGTCGGCAAACTTCAACTACGCTCATCAGAGCATAAGCAATAGTTCAATGTTTCATTTTAGATTCAAAACATCAAGCAGCTAAGTATGTGCAAATACTGCAGCAACTTTAGGGGCTGCACTGACTGCCAATTGACTGTCCGATGTTTCGAGTAGGATTTGTAATCCTGTGTTGAAATGCATTCACAATTGATTCAACGTATCTCTACCCAAACAAACAAACAATGACCCCAAAGCCAAGTAGGTGTATGCTAGCTGGTGCAAGTCAATTTGCAATCCCAGAGTCACAACGCATATAAAGAAGCGTGCCCAAGCGGCATACCCAAGCGGTAAGTCATAGCACTTCCCGCATCAATGCAGCCTGGGAAAGGGCAGGAGGCGGAGTTAGGGGAAAAAGGGGATAGTGCCACACCCCCTTGCACCCGCACTCAACATCCCATTTCCATACCTAAGCCGCAGGTACACTGCTTTACAGCCAGCCCCACTCTCCCACAACACTGTTTCCAGAGACATCTTTTTCCCCATTTAGCCTTCCTTGCGAGAAGCCTACTACAGACTTTGCTGAGATTCAGGACTAGCTAAGGGCTATTATGTTTCAAGATGCCAATAAATAGACCTTCTATGACCATTTACTCAATGTTGAACCTCGACGCAGCATTATCTCACCATTGCAGACAGGTCAACTCAGTCAAAAATGGAGAAATGGGTGAGGTGGTGCGAAGCAAGGGAGCGGGGCGGGGGGTGCGACCCAACCCTCCACCGGAGCCCCCCATCCCTGCGTATGTCTTCAACGACAACCACCCCAACGTCAATGGCCCACCGCGGAGTTCGGACGAGTGGGAGGACAGCCCGGCTCCCCCTCGTCCGCCCCGAGTGCTCCTCCTGGACGCCGGCCCTCCTCAGCACCCCTTCGCAGAGGCCAGGGAGTGCGCCAACCTGCCCAAGCTCCAGGTCTTCCTACAGCGCATCATCAACCAGCTCAACCAGATCCTCATCAGGTGAGTCTCCTGCCATTCCCAGTAAACTCAATCCTAGGCAGAGATGGTGTGGTTGAAGGCTGGCGGACACCAACAGCGCCTTCAAGTGGGACCACTGGGCGGGCTACAAGCTCCAGTGGAACAACTTCCGCACCTACCACCAGGAGACCCACGGTTCCATGCCCTCATCTCACTCGAATAGTCAAAGTCGAGGCAAATTCATGCCAATATTCTTGGAAGAGAGAAAAAATGAATTTGCTCTAAAAAATAGATAAGTCAGGAACACGAGGTCAAGAAACTCATCCTATTGCCTTGCAGACAACAACACCGAGTGGGTCCTACGAGAGCATGCAGACCTGAGGAGCTGGGCCAAGGGGGCCTCCGACGCGGTGCTCCGCCGCAGCTTTTTCGGCCACTACATCCGGCTGACCAACCCCAGGGAGGGGGACCAAGTTTACGCCACAAAGGTGCCCAAATTTCACTTTACGCCAAGCCTTAGAATGCCAAGTCTTTAGGCTGATGTTTCATGGAGTAGTTAAAAGCCATATTATACCAAACCTAACTAATAGAAGTCTCGCTCTACGCGGAAGCAGAAAAATCAACTCCTGCAATATCAAAAGGTTGCAGGAGCTCTGGAAGAACCTAGCCTGGGTGGAGCGCAACCTAAGCACCCAGATCGAGCTCTACGAGGAGCACATGAACGAGTTCAGGGTGCTCTGGCGTTGCGTGGGGCGCCGTGAGCGCATGTAGGAAAAATGCTTTTTAAAACCAATTAAATAAATTTTTCTAAAAAAATATTTCCATTATAACTAAAATGAAAATTATCAAAATTCAAAATAAATTTTTAGCAATGGAAAAAAGCATTTCTCCATTTATTCATCATTGCTTTTCGCCCATAAAGGGCACTTCACTGTCAACATTTTTGTTTTCATCACCAATTGTTTGTCTGCGAAAGAAACATATGTAACTGATCAAACTTTTTAGAGATAACAGCGTTCAAAACAGTTTAACGCTAGCCCTAGAAGGAAAACCAGCCAACTGATGTTTCGAGTGCAATGTAATTACAAAGCACGCAGCACAATCCATTGATATGTTAGCAAGACCACGGTAACCGAAAACTTCGTCGAATCACTCATTCGTTCACATCTGGTTTTCAGCGGTCCCAAAAGGCTCGAATGGGAAGCCAGGAAAGGCCGTGCAAAAAAGGGGCCGTTAAGGTGATTCAGAACACCTGGGAGCGTCCTTGAGGGCATGAAGGGCCCAGAAAAACCTTCAGCCAGGGCCAACACCCAAGGCAAAGGACGCCCTCAAATCATAACTTTCACAGCAGATTGAAGAAATGCCTTTTTGGGACGCTGATCTTTTATGGATAGTTGAACTCCTCACAGCTCTGGTTACGCTTTTTGGCCCCATCATCGATGCCTACGGGAAGCTCAAGAGGCTCAGGAACACGGACAACCAGCAAGACCTGCCTCCAGTCTAGGTGAAAAACAGTTGCTTTCCCCCCAGTCAAAACCTAGATAGGCGATGTTTCATGATGAGAAATCGCACCTATTCATTGCAACAGATTTGATGAATAAAGAGAGCAAATACCCCTGCCTAGCCTCAGACCCGCAAACCTTGGCAAAATCATCGGGAGAAAGCTTAGTTTCTATAGATCTAGAGCTCTACTCCAAACCCGAATCCCCACCGCCTCAAAGCGCCTCACCCAAGGTGACAACCGTCAAAACCACTGTCCCAGTCCCTACCTGGCTTGTGGCTCCAAACATCTACCTACTCAACAGCGAGGAGCTCATGTCCAGAGCGGATTGGCTGATAATGTGCAACCAGATCTATGAAAAAGGTCAGTACCCCAACTAAGAGTTTTTCTTTTCACTCCAAAACGCGCATAGTTGTGCTGCCCCAAAACTCAACCCACTGATGCTATACCCAATAATATAAAGGCACTTTCGATGCCACTTTTCCAATCTAGGACAGGAATTAGTCGTGCGAAAAACATTTGCCAAAATAAAATGCAGGGGATACCAAAACCTCTGCTGCTGAATTAGATATATTTAAATTAGTTAATTCATAAATTTAAAAAAATTAGTTAATTCATAAAATTAAAAAAAAATTGCAAAACCAATTAGCAAAGAAAATGATTATATGTTTTGTCTACGCAATAAAATCATTTCTCACGTCTTACGCAATTAATTTCCCATAGCTAATTTGATTAGTCTGGGTCCCTAAGACATAACACTGATAGAAGGGTATATAAGGCTGAACAAGCCATTCTCCTCTCATTCCCACCAATGGGAAAAGAGTCAAGAGCCATTCAATCATCATCGACTTGGAGAACCTCCCTACCTCCGAGCCTCCTGCTCAGGAGGAGGACGAGTTCTTCGGTGGTAAGTGAGGAAAATGATGGGAAAGGTTGCTGATTGCAGTGCGAGCACATCGCCGCAGTCAGTGACTTCGGCTTCACAGCCCTCATCCCCGGCTACACAGCCACCCTCACCAGCCTGCACCGGCTCAACCCCTCCTGCCTGCACGGCAACACCTACCACCCAGAGCGACACCGCTCACAGTTGTCAACCTATCTCAGTAGACATGGCTGACATCTCAATGCGATTGACAGAACCTGAGGAGATCTGCGACAAGCAATCTGCCATCAGCCAAGAATCAGCGCCTATCCAAGGTAAAAACCCATTCATCCCAATCTCATCAAAATGCGATAAGCATGACAAAGGAAGAAAAAGAAAGCAGTGGTTTGCAGACACACCCGCTACTGGAGGTGCTGCAACAGTTGCAACAGACGGGCAATCCACGCTGGCCTAAGCAACCACAGCGTCTATGCCAGCAACCAGCCCTGCACCATCAAACATGGACTCCCAAACGTTGGCCACATTTGCCTCTCTACCATCTTTTCTAACACCTCTTATGAAAACGGAGGCGGATAAAATGGTAGATAATTTGCTACTTTTCTACGTCGAAAATGAAGATGAATATGAACTCGAAGCAAATACTTCAAAAGAATGGATACCTCCTTTAAGCAAAGCACTGTACGAGCTGATCGAGCTGGACAACTTGATCTGCAGCTCCTACAATGGTTTATATCAAAGCTGCATCCCACTTTTGCCTAATGAATAATCTGTGGCTAATCATAGGAGTGCTCTCCATCTATCCCACAAGGATGGAAGGAGACGACAACCAAAGAGCAGGGCTACACCTACTGTCCTCAGGCCTGCTCTGTCTCTACCCAAGGGACGCAGTCCCTGCGCTGTACGCAGCAGCCCTCCACGCCGCCGCAACGCTCAAACAGAACGACATCACACGCACAAGCTTGATTGTTCGAAATCAACAAAGATTTCAAATCCTTTGGTTTTTTAAATGTTCTGAAACATTAAAGAGCCAAGTTGACGGAAGCCACCCGCAAGGAGGCGTGCGCTGGGCGGACATGCAAGCGGCTACAGATGCAGAGCTCCTGGCCGCCAAACGCCTGGCTCGCCACCTACAGCTCCTCATAGCCACCGACAACAGCTTCGACATCCACGCCTCAAGCCTACGATGGCTTCTGTCACAAGTGAACGTCACAGATGATCCAACTGTTAGCTCACTTTGGACCTGGAACTGCTGTTCAATTCATATAAGCTTGAAGGGCGGAATGACCCAGACACAGGCGGCAGAGATCCACGAACGCTGGGGCTTCAACCCATTCGACATGGTGGACAAGTGCGGGAAGTCTGACTCCGAGGTCATCACCACCGTCATCGCCGCCGAGGCCACCGAGCTCCCAGTCCAGAAGGCCGTCAAGCTGCTCAGGGACGGGGACATCACCATCGATGGGGACAAGGGCCTCGTCATCCACGTCCCCTCCAGCAAACGCACCCTCATCCACTATCAGCGCGATCCGATATGACGCCCCAGCACCGACCTCCTTTTCGCCTTTGAGGCCATCCACCTCAAGCCCTACGTCTGGTCAGAAGACTCCGAGGAGGGCAGGCTGGCAGCCTTGTCACTAGAAGACACAGAGGGGCCAGCCCCGAAGCCCCAGTGCCAACCAAAGCCAAGGCCACAACAGCAGAAAGAAGAGAAGATGGAGGAAGGAGAGACATCCTCAGAGGCGCCCCCGAGTTTGGAGCCGTCCTCGTCCATGAAGGCATCCAGGATGGCGTCCGCCTACGCCAAGCTCGGCTCCAGCAACACTGCCAAGGCCTACGTGGAATACAAGATTGAGAGCCAGTTCGGCGCCACCAACTACCCCGCCCTCTCCGATCAACCCGAGCAAAGCCTGGATGCTCCAGCCCTGCCAACCCCAACACCTACAGCGAAGCCGCCATATCATACCCCATCAACGTCATCCTCATTAAGCACAACTCCCAGCAGCTACCTTCAGGCCTCAAGATCGACTTCAGCGCTGAAGCCCTGGAAGGAATAGAGCAATATTGTCCACCCTACGGGGCCCAGCCTGACAGAAAATGGGATGAAACATGCCTCGCCTCGCTAGAGTGCATGCAACTGGTCTGCGATTGGATCATGGCGCAGTCCAATGGAAACCCAATCAGCCACTCATGGTCGGGCTGGGAATGCTTCATGCAGGACTGGACGGGCTACAACGAGTTCAGGGCAGCAAAGCTCGCCGCCAGCTTCACCACCATCCACATGCCCGGCCTACGCCCCAACCCCAAAAACCCCACCTATCCTCACAGCTTCAAAACCGTCATTGTCCTTTAAACGCCTGCAGCCCTACACTCCAAGGCCCCATCTGCCTAAAAAGCAGCCTCCTCCTACCCCTCTGGGCGCCATCCTCTGTCCCCTCACCCACCTGAGCTCTCAGAGCCCCAGGGGCAGTCCTGCCCGTTCCAGGCCTCCAGCGCCTCCTCCCCCTCTGGAAGCCTCCTCTCCCCAGGCCCTCGTCCGCCCCCTTCCCCCCCTCCCCCTCCCTCTCCTCGTCTCAGCCCCCCTGCCCTTCCCCTGCCCAAGACCAAGAGTCCAACAAGCAGCCTTCACTCCAAGGCCCCATCCCTAAAAAGCCGTAGGCCTCCTCCTCCCCCTCAGGGGCCATCCTCTGTCCCCTGGACCCATCTCAGAGCCCCAGGGGCAGTCCGGACCGTCCCCTCCCCTCCCTCCCCTAAGCCTCCTCTCCCCCCCAGCCCTCGTCCGCCCCTTTCCTCACTTCCTCCCTCCGCTCTCCTCAGTCTCAGCCATCCTCCCTCCCTCCCCCCAGTCCCAGGGTCCCCCTCCTCCTTGGCGTCATGGACAACCCTGGCATCCCCAAGATGAACTTCGGCCAGCTCACGCAGTGCATCATGAAATGCCTCCCCAAAGCCCAAAACTGGATGCATTCGTACATGATGTGTCTGCTGGAAGTGATGACCCCGTACGAGGTCTTCGTCCACCTTTTTGAAGCCTTCGCAGCCAAGCTCTGGCACAACTCGCGCACCAGGGAGGGCCTGCTGGACGACCGCATGGCCATCCTCCACACCACCAGCATCTACACCCAGCTGCACCTCGGTTTCCAGCTGTCCTCCGAGGGGAAGATCAAGGATCTTCGCGCCCCAGCGGACGGACATGGAGGCCAATCCCATGGTAACCGAGTACCCCAAGGTCAGCCCAGCAATCCAGTACGATGTCCCCGAGCTGGAAGAGCAGCCCTGGAAGCTGCAGCCGGAAAACCAGCCCTTCGCCTGCCTTCTCCTCGGGCACTTCAAGCACACGGTCAAGAGCACACAGCTCGCAGACGGCACCCTGCTGCGCTGCATCCCCTTCAGCTGGGATGGGATCTGGAACCTGCCCCGCTCCTTCTGCCAGCCGACTGCCATCGAGTCCATCATTATGCAAAACCCCTTCACCCCCAGCAGAGCACTCATCGACAACCGCGTCGCCTCTGACCTCCACTGGGACAGGGAGGACATCACCCTACCGGCACGCTACCAGCGGGCACTGGAAGAGCCTGTGGCCAATGTCCTACCATCCAGAGCTCAAGAGCAGCAAGAAAGCAAACAACGCCTTTCCAGTTGGCTTTTGTTCTGGTGTCAAAAATTGTGGGCAATAATTTTCGCAATTTTAGGCATCAACATGATCAGGTCCAAGTTTGTGCGAAACCGCACGCCCCTGCCAGTGACCTACGTCAAGCCAGGCACTGGAAGCAGAGGCAGAAACCGTCAGCACAGTAAGTGCATGGCCTCATCACCAGCTTTCGATTATAGTCTAGGTACTAAGTTAATAATACTATGTTCCATAAAATTCATATGCCCTATGCCGATATTGACGGCTGCAGAGGAGCTACAAAATTCAAACTTTTTTGAACCTCAAAATTATAAAGTAACTAAACTAGACAGAGTCCCTAGAGGGAGCGCAGAAGTTTTGCTATGGCTGCAGTAGGGTGACTCAGCACAACTTTTCACTTTTCCATCCACTTACA